>KN486581.1:0-27732 GCA_000787095.1 Periophthalmodon schlosseri
GTGGTGGTAGTGGGAGTAGAAGGAGAAGGAGGTAGTAGTTTAGTTAGTTTGTCAGGCTATAAATATATATATATCTTGCAGTAGAAAATGATCTTTACCAGATTTAGCTACTGCTTCATTCCATCTGCTGCCCCCAGGCAACATACATACACTGCATGACTGCAACCAGAGTGTATTGCAAACTATGGGGAAGGGTTAATTCAACTTGAGCACTGTTCATATCAATATAGCAAAAAACAACAAATTTTCTAATTTAAATTAGGCCAATGGTGAATGTGCCAACTGTTGAAAATAGCATATAAAGTCCACAAGATGGCAGTACTTCCAAAATAACTGAATAAAGTAGATCGGTCGATATTCAGTATTTTCTTTAAAGTCGAGGGATTTCTGCAACAATGTTTTATAATAAATATATACATTTCACTTTAGTCAGTTGAAGCTATAGGCTCCGGGTGACGGCAGTGACAAAGAGCTGCGCTGCCTTCTGCCAGAGGTTTGTGGCCAGCGGCTGAGTGGGGCCTGTCTCGTGGGGTATTGAGCGAAACATCTGCCATGGGGTGGTGACCTTTTTGAACCTCCCACCACGACCACCACCCCCATGTTAGTCCGGCATTCAAACAACATTTGAAAGCAGAGCAGGGCCCCTCGCCTCGCCGGTCAGTTCAAATGTACCGAATAGATAGCGAGCGCAAGTAAAAGCTTTATAGGACGGGCCTGCAGTGTCTGTGTCACCCCCCGCCGAGCTTTTCTTCTGTGACTGTGGCCTGACGACAGCGAGCGCGCTACAGCAGCTGTCAGTGGAGAGGGGTGCGCGCAAGGCTGTCCTGTTTGAAGATTATGCTGCAGCTCATAGCCATCTTGTATCAGACAAGATGATGAAACGGTAGAAGTCAACGGGGACTGGAGTATTTACGGTGGCTGACAGGGGAAAAGCCCATAACGTAACGCCGCGCGGAGCCGTGAGGACGACAGAAAATCACATCTGCTGTGGTGGATTTGGACAAGAATCTCACGAGTAGTGGATTATTCCAGGAACATCGGACTGAAACCATGAGCTGGGGGACAGAGCTATGGGTGAGTGTCGTTGCACATGTGTGTCAGTTACCTACAAATGGAGACATTAAATAGATTTGATCGGTTCCCACGCAAAAAAAAAAATCCAAAAAACAAAAACGGAGGGTGCATTATAGCCGCTAATGCAGCCGTTCAGACTCTGTTGTTGTGACGTGCGCAAACCTGAGGCTAATTTGACTTTGCCTGAATCATTTTATTTTTGTCTTCGGCAGATAGGAAGGAACGTGTTATGACAGTGGATTGCAGCATCACATACATGTTAGCGGACATCCGAGCTAAAAATCACGCTTAGCACACACCCCCTAATAACACACAGCCTGACCGTGGTCTTCATCTGTTTGGAGCTATTAGAGCCATAGGTTTGTGTCACACTTGTTTCTCATTGCACCGCGCCGCGTGCTGAGCAGAGGAAATAGTGGGGTATTAGTTCCTGGTATTTGATTTGGCCTAAAACAAAAACACACTCAAATGATAGATTCCTCCGCCATGATGTCAGCTTTGTGCTTGTTTTATTACGACCTGGCAGTGGTGAGACACCCAAACAGTGCCCTGATGAGCCAGACCCAAAGATGATCTGCTTCTATAGAGTCAGTGTAGCGTCATCTGAGCTTTACAACCTGTTAATAGGCAGTTGTATGACTCTTGCATTGTCATTTATGCATTTTTGACCCTCAGAATAATTATGGCATTGTTGACACTGAGCTATGAGTCTGTTTTTTCATCCAGTGGGGATGATTATAACTTGCTCAGATTATTTATTTTACCAAACAACATATTCAAAGGCTTTAAAAAGGATATGTAAACCAATCACGTCTTATTATTTCTAACAGCACTGGTTTGAGGACGGACAAGAATGACAAACATGACTTTTATTTTTGTTTTGTCACATAGTAACAAACTGGCAGTAGTCAAATGTCTATTCTATCGTAATATTCCTGGTCACGTTGCTCCTGAGGTCTTAGTCTTTTGGAGATGGAGTCACTCAAAACTTACTCTTAGTCTAGGTTGCTTCTGAAAAACACAGGCAGTTTTTAATGGAGCTTATAACAACCAGATGCTTTGCGCTGATCCAGGCACGTGTTACCTTTTCCTGCAAGAGTGATACAGTGAGTGTTATGCAGGTGCAGAGTTTTACACTGAAGCATACTGCAAACCATATTACTGTGAACACTTTACATTTGACAGTAACCAGTCGATGCAAAGAGACAATATTACATAACTCTTCATTCTGTGTTTTATCCCTTTCATAAATCGCCGCTGTAAATTAACGTATTTATTGGCGATTCAATTTTTGCACATGTTGGATTATTTTGTTCTAACTGCCACAGCGTGATTACAAAACAGCAAAATCATATCAGTCCATCCTGTTTTGTGTGCAGGAAATGAAGTAAAAGACTATTTCAATTTCGCTGAATGCATAAAATACAACTACGCCCCAGTTTAACTTTGAAGAATATACATTTTCCAAAGCAATACCTATGGATGCCTCTAACTGCTTGCATTGAGTTAGTCCAAAAAGTAGTGTAACATAGTGCTTTTTCTGTTCTCCTATTGCCACTCTAGTGTTTTGTTCATATACACTAAAAGTTTGGACACACCCTCTCATCCAGTGTTTTTTTTTTATTTATTTTTACCACTTTGTACGTTTTAGATACATACGGAAGACATCAAATATATGAAGCAAGATATATGGAAGGATGTAATAAATAAAAAAAAGTTAAATAACTCTACACATTTTTTTAAACAAAGTAAAGGGTGGCTACTTTGAGGATTTGAATATAAAATATGCATATAAAATAGTAGTAGTTATTTAACGTTTTTTCTTTGCTACATAATTCCATATATCTTACTTCATATATTTTATGTCTTCTGTGTGTATATAAAATGTAGAAAGCAGTAACAATGAAGAAAAAAAACAGTGCAAGAAACCATCAGTGCTGCTGCTTTGAATGTGGTTTGCAAATATGCCACTACATTTATGGAAACATTTAGGGATAGTTGTAAAAAAATAAAGCCAGTCTTCTATTTATTCTTTTCAAAATTGTCCTGCAATGTTCTGCCAGTTGTGGGAAGTCCCATATCATGACAAAACATGTGACTGTTTCTCTGAGGAACTATGGACTGGAAAAATGAAATGATAAAGATCTCTTTTATAAGTGAATCCAAAGAAGGTATAAACTATCAAATAAATATCAAATATCAATAAAAAAATGTCTAAATCAGGTTAGCAGAGCTTAAATGGAAATAGAAAGTTGTAACCACAACATATCCAAGGTATTTCCGTTTGGGGCTTGAGTGTCGCTAGTATAGGACAGTAGTTTGAAAGCGAGGTGCCATTATGAGAGCCAATGGTATGCAAGTTGAATGGGACAGCTGGTTGGCTGGTCCCCACACACACTACATTAAAACTTTAAATAGAGTTTGACTTGATATGAAAGGGGAGTAAGGGGCTAATTCGCTTTTCCGTTTTATACACCTCAACATCTTTCACTTCTCCGATGTGCTGAATATTTAAGGTGGACACATGCTAGTCTGTGTAGTTCCTCATTACGTGGATTAACAGACTATCTTTACAAAGATCATCATGGAGAAATTTGAGACACTTGTAAAGGAGCAACAGCTTAAGGTAGAACTTTTCTTCTAACCCAGAAACATCAATGGATTTAAAATGTTTGATATCCTACAACATTATGTTGAAAATTGATAATAATTTATATTTTAAATATTTGTAGACTAGTGGAGTTGCCTGTTGTTATCTAGCATCTATTGTCTTGTTTTTGATGCCTTTTGACTGTTCAATAGTCTGTTGTAACTTGTAAAACTGAGCACATTAATGTATGAACTTTTACTTTCAGTCTGAATGTTTTATTACATGAAACTGCTTTGTTTTGATAAAACCTGAGCTAAATTAAAGTACGATTTTATACAGCCCCAGTTAATTCATTCCTGAGCCTTATATTAATGTAATTAATTGATGTTTTGTGGCCAAATTTTCTATTATTTTGATTGTGTGCAGTGCTCTCTTCATGTTATTATAATGTCTCAAACTGTCCCAGAGGCACAGAAGTAGCACCAATCAAAACTTGACCTCTTGGTATGTGGATATCAGTCACGCACTGAGACCAGTGTTGGGAACAGTTACAATGAACTCAATGGTTTTCGACTGAATTTCCTCCTCTTATATTCCCCTCTATTTTAGAGTGTTCTCAGGCTCTGTCCGTTAGCTCTCTGTCAACCCCAGAGAGATACAGTACTTCCAAGACCGAAACCTGAGATAGTTTGTTTCCTCTTCTATGGGCTGGTGGGGTCATAAGACTGATGTACCTCTTTTTAACTCCCTCAGCACCAGCCACCTGCTTTTACGTTGAAGGCATGCTAGTTATGTTGCTTGATGCTAATTTTACAACTTTTATTTTAATCAAAAATGTAGAATGTGTTAAATAATTGAAATATGACAAATTTTATGTTTACAACTATTGCTGTGCTTTTTCGACCTTGTCTATTGTCTATTGGTATAGGATCATTAATTAGATGAGGAAAATGCAAAACATATTTAAAGATCTATGAAGATATATGGGATTTTATTGTCTGGTTCCTGCTCACATGAGAGACATGTGTACGCATTGTCTGAATTCCTGTCCATAAGAAGGTGACTCAATCCTTCCCGCTCAAACTTATAATCTCCAGCCTCTCTGTGGCCTCTTGTTATTTGTAAAGTCAACCTTAAATCTCTGCTGTGGCATGGGAAATCTGACTGAGGCGGAGGCCAGTCTTTCTGACTTATTGTCACTGAGTCCTGGTCTAATTATTGCCATGTTGTACTACACACTGTAAGTGCTGCTTGTTCTTTATTAGGTGACAGATATACTGTTCCTCTGAGGTGGCTAATAGAGTAGTGCTGTTCTGCATAAGGGCCTTGTAAAGGTGGAGGATGCGGAAGGTCACGTTCGCATTTAAGCTTCAGTGGCTATACTGTTCAGCCTACTTTCTTCAAACACAGAATGAAAATCACTCAACTAAGATGCAGTTGTTTTCTCTTCATAGATTTTTATCCCGTGTTTATATAGCGTAGACAATAGACTACCAGACAGTATAGAATAAAAAAATATTCAATATCAAACAGCAATGTGCCACCTGGGTCACTTATGCACATCCAACTCATGGTAATGATGAAAAATCCAGCAGACATTGATGAGTTTAGATATGCCTTTCTAAAGCTCGCCGTACACTACAGGAGGGGGGCTACAGGACCCGACTTTGGATCCTCCGCAAATAATGACACCCAGTCCACAACAGCGCAATTAATCCAGTTTGAAGCGTGTGTCTGTTAAACATAAATCCACGCAGCGTGGATGAGGGTGAAGCTGCTGCTACAGTAAAAGCATTTACATTAAAAGCATCTATCTGAACTATTACACCACATTTCACAAATAATAATAACACAGTTTTGACTTGCATCTAAACTAGAAGTGCAATGCTCTGGTTTTTTTTAACATTTTAGGAAATTGCTGGCGTGAGGTGCAGCCACAACTTTTAGCTTGTGGTGTGCCATTTCTTCTCTGCCATATCCCGCTGTAGTCTTTTCTCTTGGAGAATTGTATGATTTAAAATCTCCTCCGATTCTCTTCATGTCTGTGCTCTGCGCTTTTTGACACGTTTGGAAATTGTTTAAGACCTAAAAATCCTATAGTGTGTAGTGGGCTTAAAGTTGATTTGGCAAATGTGAATTTGTTACTGCTTTGAAAAAGTAAGTTTCTTAAGTTTTTTATTAGTTATTTCCCTTCAAAGGAGCCGTCTGCCTGCTCCCGGACATGCCACATCATTTTTTTATTATAAAAAGGGAATCTGTGGTTGCTACTACTTCCTAACGCTTAGTAGCAGTAGTAGTAGTCAGTAGTAATTATCATCTCTTCTGACCACATAAATCACACATCATTATATTTAATTCATTCTTTTATCCACTATAAATTTAATGGGGGTAAAGATACTTCAGAAAAGATCAGAGTAACATACTATAAGGACATTGCATCTGCCCTAAGTTAAAAAGTGATGAGTTTTTCTTTTAATTACAGGTCTTTCATTGGGCTCCATCATCTTTCCCACACACATAATAATGTGTCCAAGAAGTTTGTTTTGATGTTTTTTTTCATTCACTTGGCGTCAAAGATTACATTTTCAGAACAGAATTTAGCCTACAATTTGAACACCAAATGATCATGTTTAGGTTTAGGTTGCGCCAAAGATGTGTGACTTAAGACCTGTTTTTCAGATCATGCCCAGGCTTGACAGTTACCTAAAACATGCAGACTATGTACATGTAGTGGACAGCTATGCCCTTTACTGTAACAACAAAATAACATATTAAGCAATGACAGATTTTAAAGGATATTTGCAAAGAATCTATGTGGATTAATCCTCATATTATATTTCGTTCAGCCTATATAACACCTGTTCTTTTTCATAAAGTACTTTCATGCTCCTAAGTGGAGTGATGGTGGATCAAAGAGGGAAACTGGAAAGAGTCCAGTGACTTCAATAGATGTAACTGATATGCTCTGGTATATTGCAGCAGCCTTCAACCCAGAGAATGTGTTATATAAGATTTAAAGAGCTTTATCCTTTGATACGAACAAAAACAGATTATCAAGAACAATGGCTAATGTGTATTTTCTTAGCCTAGCCAAAATAATCCTGTAAATGGAAGCATCCCATTGGGTTACGATGGTGGTGACCAGAAGTGTAATCAGATTAATCAGATGCCATTTTATTTCGTTTTGCAACTACCGTAGTCTTTCTCAATACAGCAAAGTTTGATACACTGCTTTGTAACTTTGATGGAATATATTTTATTGACTAGCTGCACTTAACACAGTGAGAAAACATGTTGAGAAGAAGGAGTGAGTTTTTTATTTTTCTGGACAATGTTCTCTCGGTGAAATCAGACAGTGAGGAGCCAGAGGAGAGAGAGGTGGAGAGCAAGAAAGAAGAGAAATTAAGTCCCTTTGAGGAGTATCTACAAGTGCTGCTGCAGATGAAGATGACAAGTGCTGTAAGTTAGCCATAGAAGATACAATCATTTAGTAGTGTATACGTGCATAAAGGTTAAACAGGTGGCTGTACTTAAAATAGTGATCACTGAAATGAGTTGTAGTTGTGGAGGAGGAATGCACTATGACACAGGAGTGGGCGATAGAGGAAAAAAAGAATCAATTCGATCTTCTTCTATCTTATTGAAAACAGAGCAGGGTGTGAGGATCACTACAGTTTTTATTTTAGGACCAATAATTCCAAAGAAATCCACATATATTACACCATTAATGGCAGAAACCTAAGCACGCGCACTACCGGCAAAAACACATGCAAAGTCTGAGTGCTCAATTATGTCTTAAGTTTCACTCATAAATGGTGAGGAAATTGACGTTTACTTTCCGTAACTTGGGTTATAATGATAAGAAGCACAAGAGGGAGAAAGAGAGGAGAAAAGGTGAGGAGCTGCGCCTGGATCAGAGAGAAACAGGGAGGGCGAGGGCAGATGAAACTGCACAGAGTCAGGAGGGAAGGAGGCACTGGATTTTTAGTTAGATTGTGCAGATTTAAGTAAAAACTTCAGTAAAAAAGACACATGCGGAGACATAAAGACACGCGCTGTGGCCCTGACTCTTTCACCTAAACGAGAGTGATGACTCCTCTTCAGTACCATACACTCTTTTGCAGAGTTTTTGCACAGCCCTACTTTGACATATCCGACCACTCCATTTTACCATGACTCACACCTGACAGACACCAGCTTCCTGTCGCCTCATTGTGGAAGGGAGACTAGGGCTGAATATCTTCTAGCATTTTTTTTTTTGACAAGCATTGTAATTTACAATTTATGTTTTAAAATCTAAATTTAATTATCAGTGCAGTTCAAATTTAAACGCATGCAGGAGCATTAGCATTGGGAGAAGGCTGACATTTGAACTGCCAAATAAGATAATAATCACACTCATTTCTGAACATGTTTGTAGTGGTCTAAACAGGGTTAGCAGGTTTTAATTATAATAATATGGGATATTTTACAGTACTTAAAGCCTAAATAGTTTCACTCTTTGCAGTTTGAAATCTGTTATCATGAAAATAGCTGTTTCAGTTTTATTGCATCTATTTTTTTCCTCAACTGAGAGTGCCCTTGCTCACCCTGATCATGAGAGGGCAGCCAATGAGGTTACCTTTATTATGCATTAACGCAAACATGCATGGTGCACATACACAAACACACAGTCTACAGTTTCTGCCTGTCCGATGTGTGGTTCTATAAATATCCTTGTGGCATGCAAACAAGTGCTTCTACACATAAGGTCAGCCACGGCCTCAAACAGCTGCTCATATTTCTGTATGTTTGTCTGTTAATGTGATGTCTGGGTTACCACAGAAACACATGCAGAGTCAGTAAAAGTTTTTGCCATTTTTTGTTTCTTATTTTTCAAGTGACTGTGTGGTGGCACAATGCCACAAGCTTCCGGTGTTTACTGTGACGTGTACGTGCTGTGTACGTGCACCTTATAAAGTCTATGATCACTGTCTTACTGAACCGCAAGGACAGTGATCATAGACTGTATAAAGAAGTGGACTGTGTGACGGGGTGTGACGTCACCCATAGCGTTTGGCTCCTGTCAAATGAAGCGCATTGATGCTAACACTTATGGGGCAAATTGGGGCCTAGCTACATATTTGGAATTTCAACTGTAAGTATCATAGCAACCAAAGAGCCAATCCGGAGCGAGGCTGATGAAGGTAACGTCCCTTCCCCCCTGCACCGCTGGCTTAGCAGGGAGTGGGCACTTAGCAACACTGTCAATCAAACCTGTTGCTAACGCTAGCAGGAGCGACCAGGGGGAAAGAAGACGCCTGATTTGTCTGTTATTAATGTTCATATCTTGATTTATGGACACAATAGCGAGCGACAAGGGGAAAGAAGACGCCTGATTTGTCTGTTATTAATGTTCATATCTTGATTTATGGACACAATAGCGACATAAAAATACCAGGATCATGTAGAGGGGGTTAATAAGAACATTTTTAAGACCAAAATTACAAGCCTGACAGCAGCAGCTACAATAGAAAGTGAATTGGAGACAGAATCAATGGAGCCGGACGGGCGCATATGCTCACTTCCTATTCCTTACTCCCCATTAGCAGGTTAGCTGTGTCCATTTATATATACAGTCTATGGCTGTGATTGGTTGATCCACACAGACTATATGGACAACTGATTATAAACAGCTTGGAGCAGCTAAAATTTGTCACAGAAATATCTGCATATGAACCTAATGTCATTGCTTATTGTCACAGTAAATAAATAACAAATAATTAATGCAAATGAAATAGTTTGGATTCCCATGACACACGTGGTCCCTGATTAGCTCTGCAGAAGCTCGTATGTTTCAGGTCTGTGTCAGGATGTCAGCTCTCAGCTGAGCGGGGCCTGACTCTGGACTAAACCAGCCTAGAGGTGTTTGCCTGTTTGAGCCGCTGCTGTGGCCATGTGCTCCGTGTGCAGATGAGAAAACACGTGTGTCGTGCAGACACGTTTCACTAAACAGCTCAGTGCAGTTGGACTGTGTACAGGACCGTCAGTGTCTGCCTCTCTGTTAACTTTTTATTCACCGTCTCTATTCACAATAGACAGTGGCTGGTTTGAGCTTGTGTCACTCAGAATCCATCTCGTGTTAAAGGATCAGCCACAGTGCTGTGAACCCGCCCCTTCCCTCTGTGGTGCACAAAGCATGAAACCCGCAGACTGAACATGGCTTATCTGAAGTATATTGTTAATAATAAGTAAAATAACAAAATAAAACTTCATAATTAATGTAGGCCCTATAGAAACATTATCAGGACATACGAAGTCTACAGTTCATTAATAAGGCTACAACTCAATATTGTTACTTCATATTTGTAAATATTTGAAGTTATAAGTTTATTTATGCTATGTAGTATATGGTCTACTTTAGTCACATGTAGGTCTATAAACTAAAGCAAACAAATAAAAATAAAAAGTTTAACATTTCAAAAATCAAGTTCATTTCAAATGTATCAGTGTTATCAATCACACACATCTTCAAATCGGTTATTGGTATTGGTTGAAAATTCCATTATCGGCATCACTAGTAAAAAATAAAAATATAAATAAGTAAATATCACAAATTATAACAAACTAATGAGCACCAGTCTGGACTCTGGGTTTGGAGTTATGGAGTTAAGAGCTATGCAGTACAGAAATATTACACATAAAACATACAGACTGACTTTGTTTTTGTGAATTGTTAGAGCTTCATTCTAAAATTTAAACTTCATGTATTTAATTATTTTTATGCTCATTTAACAAAATAATATCTTTATCAGTATGTGCAGCTCTCTAATTTAACTCCTGTCACCATATAGAGACTAACCCAGAGCCTGACACAGAGCTTTACATAGAGCTAGGCCACATTATTCCGACCCCGCATCTTCTAACAAAGACTTGAGTGTCCCTCAAAAATGGTTTGGCAAGTTCTTTAAATATTTGTCCAGGCTGCTTAGCGCCCACTGGAGATCAGAAAAGCTGACTGCAATACTAAAATATTACAGCAGGTTTTATTCAATGTTTTCTGAACCTTTAATTCATAAAATCA
Organism: Periophthalmodon schlosseri; assembly: GCA_000787095.1. Taxonomy (NCBI): domain Eukaryota; kingdom Metazoa; phylum Chordata; class Actinopteri; order Gobiiformes; family Gobiidae; genus Periophthalmodon; species Periophthalmodon schlosseri. Next base: position 10,728 of record KN486581.1, read on the forward strand.
CTTTCAATATACAGCACACAGTTTGACCTTTTTACTTTGAACTTTGAAAGAGATTATTTCATTATTAAAGTATTGTGACACAAAAAATGTTGAGATATATCTAATCACAGCATTTTTAAACACACCCTATGTTAAAATGTGGTGTCAGGATAAAATAAGGGAACTTAAGCAGATATGTTAGTTTCGTTCAAATGAGGCCAGTTTTAATTTGCTTTTTGACTCTATTATTACTACTGCTCGGTTAACCATGAAGTCAGATTACAGTCGTCAATCGATAGACAATCAGCAAACTCATAGCACTTCCAAACACACAGAAAAACACATGGACCGAAGTAATCACAGCCCAAACCTGGTGGACCAGTGGAAAAATGGTTTACCACTCAACCTGCTGGACATATGCCCCACTCCTAGTCTGGTCCACATTGCAAAACGACAAAGGCTTTCACCGTGCTCCTTTGTCCCATTGTTCCCTAATCAGCAAAACATCTGTCCTCAACATCTGTGCACTAGTTTACCTCGACACCTGGGCCTACGTTTTCCACAAGTTTGGGATCTTTTGAACTTTATAAAATGATGAATAAGCTTCCAAAGAGCACGTCTAACTCAATATTACGAAGGTCTAATAATCTATTATGTGGTGCGCTGCAACTGACTCCAAAGAGCTACCTGTGTTCTCATGCTCTGAGTTTATGACCCATCGATTATCAGAGGACAAAATCACTTCTGCAGATGTGGCTGTATTAAAGCTCTGGGCTGCTGGTACCTCTGATCAGTTTGAAAGCTCAGCACTCTTTGTTCCTAAAGCCAATAACTAAAGTACTGGCTGTCTTTGATTTCAGCTATAGATGATTTCATCTCGTGCCAGCTTACATTAGAAAGAAAGGCAAATCGTTTCTATTCAACGCTGTCTCAAATCATTGATAAAGAATTGAGCATTTAATGTAGAATACTTTCAGTGATTAATCAGTGTTATGCAAAACGATGATAATATGGTGATTCTAAAAGATTAGCATTCACATGGTTGTGTGGGCCAGCTCAGAGAACTTCTTCTTCTCTTAATCTTAATGAGCTTATAATGTTGCGACTGCACTTTTTTGGTATTTTACATATATCATAGTAATGGAACACACTCCAAGGAAAAGCAAAACTGGATACGTTGGTGACGCAATCGCAATTTAATAATCTGGTAACGAACTTCTATACACACACCTGCTCCTGTTTTTAATGTTTTATATGGACTTGTGTACTTGCTCGGTTTGTTTTTCTGCTTGTATTTTATTTTATTTTACTTGTGTACTTGCTCGTTTGATTTTCTGCTTGTATTTTATTTTATTTTAAACAGGGCGCCCATGAAAAAAAGCCCAAGTGCTCTCATTGGGTCCCCCTGTATAAATAAGATAAATAAAATAAAATAAAATCCAGTATATTCAGAAAGATATGATACAAAATGATCAAATATCTCCCCCAGTTAATCTTACGTATTGCTTATTGTTAAATATTTCTCTTGCCATATAAAAAGTTTGAAAGTTCATTGAATAATTATTGTCTGCCAACACGTTTCCAATAGTTACTAGTTGCTGCGTGTTTTTCTCCTACTCAAATGAGTGTGACTCAAAATACCCACTAAGTGCTCACGTTTGCTGTTGAAGGATACAGGTTAATGGGGCAGCGTGAGCAAAGGTGCAGATTAACTACAGTCCAATACATTAAAACTCCCCATAATCCCCCTCACCAGCTAAAGGGTCAGAGGCCGGAGGCTCATGGTTAAACAGGCCTGGATTTGTTTTGTTACTGTTCAGAAGAAAGCTATATTAGCATAAGGTTCAGTTTTAGAGTGACAAGCATAACATTCTATTGTCTAACTGTAAAGCAGCAGCAACAGTAGATGTCAAGTTAGGCTGCGTTAAAACCAACCGTGCAAACTCGGTTCACATCCTTGTGGGACCCCTTATCATTCACTTCTGCTGGAACAAGGTCAGGTGTCGTGGGCCAGATGACAGAGTGGACGTGTAGAAGGGAGGAAGAGAGGAGGGGAGCGAGGGAGGGAGGAAGGGAGGAAGTCGGTCAGTAGTTCAGGGGCCATTATTGGGGGTTTACTGCATAAATTCCTCTACAGTTTTTCAGCTCAATGTAGTGTATGATCTAATTAAAGATGCACTATGCCTTTTCTGGTGTAGGTTCTGCTGCGTCTCTGTACAGATGTTATTGCATGTAATACTCCACAGTATGGCAACTTTGAAAAACAGAGCGTCATCTCCTCTTCTTCATGGAGATACATAAGTTTAATGGAACATTCCAGACAAAGGGGGTGATCTCTCCATCAAAATACTGGCATTAGTACTAGTAGTTTCCTATATTTTAAGTTATTGTGAACTCTGCATTTGGAATTTTGTTGCCATGTATTGATTGCAACTTTCCTAAAAAATATAGTGAGGAGAAACAGTATAACTTTATCTTTTGTATTTTAATATTTCATGGCTGCATTTCTCTCTCATACACCACGTTTGAAAGTCACTCACCCTTCCGATTTGTTTTATATTTATTACATTTTAATATACCCTGGTGAAACAGGGGTGGCGGCGTTTATGACCCTACCCCATTACATCTTAAATGTAATCCTGTCCTGTATAATCTCGCCTCTTCCCTCATCTCTCTCTATCCCAGTCCCCTCCCTCCTCTCTCACATCCCACTTATTCCACCTTACGCCTCATGGAGCATTTCGCCTCACACTCAGCAGTGGCCTCACAATCAGAGTGTGCATGCTAGCTAGCCAGGACAACATTGCTGCTTCCATCGCTATTTGGCATTCTTCTGGATTGTTTGGACCATAATTTGGATATTATTGGCTACATATTTGCTCATTTTTTGTTTGGAAGTGTATTGTTAACATTGGACACATGGGAGATGGTCTTTTGGAGAGCCTCCCTCAATTGAACTCAGCCATTGTTGTGGTTCCATTTTGGAAGAAGCCACGTTGGATTGAATACTTTCGGCATTTCAATGTTTTTGAAGAGCGCTCAGTCCACGCTGAGATTAGATAAGACAGTGGACAAAATGGTCCCCCTGCAAAAAAGGGTAATTTGATTTTTGTGCTTGGATGAGTAGAGAATTTAAAGTGAATGTGCGTGTGCACTTGTTTCATGAAGCAGCGTGGAAGGAAGTGACACGTTTGATTAGTGTGATTATTCTGTAAATTGTTGTTTATTGATACGTGATAAGTGTCTTCTGTACCGGTCTTTAATACTGGTATGACTAACAGTGAAAACAGGAAAGTCCCATTCACTGATACTGCACTCTATCTTGTGCTGTTATTGTTTTCCCTAAGTGCTGCAGCTGGGAGTAGCCAAAATCTCGAGTGCCTCTTTTTGGCATTTCAAAGGGCAATATTGATCACAGCCAATTTAAAGGTAGACGTTTAATGGATACATCGTGCTGCTAAGTCTGTGTTTATGCTAATGTAGCGCTTTACCTCAACCACTTCCTGTTTCTATGAGATGAGAAAAATTGATGGAACTGTGCATCTATGACACGAAATCAGTTGAACAGTTTAACTCTGTTGACTGAGACTGGGAGAATGAGATAGGCCTTCAGATATGGAGGAGAAGATGGGACTCTGCTGGAGCATCACTAAGGTGGAATTTTTTATGAAATGTTGCTATACTTTCACTTAAGCTTGTGCAGTACCAGTGATCTCGTAGGTTGTTGCTTATTGCGCCACAATACGCTACAGGTGCCGAAGACGGTATTGTCCTCTTGAATGCATTGTTAAATCCTAAATACTGAGTGGAGCTAAAACAGTTGTATTTGTTATTCATTGTGCTGAATTTGATATTGAGTCTTGCCTCCAACAGAGACCATAAAAAGAAAGTAATTTTGAATTGCTGGAAGCACATTATTGATAATGCAGTGTTTGTAGGCTAGTCAATAACTGCCCCTAATTTGTGGAGCTTGTGATTGATTTTCAATTTTGTCCCCACAGGATCAGTTTGACAACTTGGAGAAGCACACACAGTGGGGTATTGAGTTCACCGAGAAGTACACCAAATTTGTTAAGGAAAGATCGGAGATTGAAGTCAGCTATGCAAAACAAATTAGGTAAGTACCCACAATGCAAAGCCTTATGATGTATGTGTGCAGCTCTGTGGTGTAATTAGCCGGATTCATCCAGATGGCTCAAGAGAGAAACCACAGCAATTGACCTACTCAAGTGTCCTTGAAACAAGAGATTCAGCGTATGAAGCTGACTGAGACCTCTGACCTCTTTGTGGAGTGGGAAATTGAGATGAGATTGAGTATTCCCATAAACGAGTGACACACTTTACTCTGCATTCTTTCACAAAATAATGAATTGGATGTGTTTTTTTGTATACTTTTCTCTGAATAAGCAATTTAGCTAGAGGAGCTTGAAAGTGCATGTGACCTGAAGAGGATGTTCCACCCCCTCACCCCTGACTCCTTTTGTGTCTGCGTCTCGAGTGCTTTCATGCTGCACGTTGTCTGCTGCTGTTGCTAGCCGGAGCTTCAGGCAAAAGGAAGTCAGGTTGAAGGGGGAAGGGGTGGAGCTTGTGTTGCCATAGTGACTTGTAGGTATGGGCTTTATCAACTGCAGGTCTGACCCAGATTTTGCTCTCTCCGACTCGTTTCTCTCCCCCTTAGACTGTTGTGGTACACTCAGTGCTTTCTGAGGGCAGAGGTTGGAGCATGTGCACTGTGGACATCTACCTCCCCAGGCTTTGTGCATTTACTTAGAGACTCCACTCCTTATTCCACATGGAGAGAATAGCAGTATTTCCCAGTACTGACTAACCCCCACTTTTGAATGGGCAACCAAAACTAATCCAGTATTTGCATAGAAACTATTGATCTCCCCCCACACCCATCCTCCTTTTTGGGACCAGTATCAGCTTGAGATAATAGGACTAAGTGTGTGTTTACAGTCTGCTCCACAGAGACCCCTGACATTTGTTATTTCTGCTTGACCCCACTCATGCTTTTATTATGGTGCATTCTGTTGTGGGCCATTACTAAAATTGATTAGGGCAGTCCAACAATGTGAAAACTTCAAATACTACTGTATTAGTTTATCTTAATATGTAATTCACAAGATTAGTGACTTGAAGGTTGCAGAGGTTTAAACTTTTAGGACTGGATACACAGTGAACTACACATACAGGCTCAGGCTCTTCTCGACAGTGTTCTCTCTGGTGAAAGACCAAAACATTAATTAGAAGTTTTTAGTTCATTTCTCTAAGGACATTGCATGTGGGGATATTGCAACAACTCATTTGTTAATTGTGAGAAAGGTTACTTTGAACACCATCAGTTCAGAACATTTCTGGCTGATAATGTAGGAAATCCCAGCAGTGGGCTGCATTTTGATTGAACAGACATAGACAGATGGCGTGGACGTTTTCAATCACCTTCGTTGTTTAGTGACAGTCGGAACGTGCCTGTTAGCAGAAAGCAGTATATACACATTGACACACTTGTTAGATGAGGCAGAAGTGAGGAAATCAGGATAGCTTGAGTCATAAGGTTTTTTAGTATTTTGTCACACACTGTACTCCTTTGTTTTGCTCCTAGTTGGCAAGACTGTACCTAAAGACCAATTATCCTGTGTAATCAACTTAGCACACAAATCAAGCTTAATCTATTGGGCTGCCTCCAAGTAGAAGCACCATAAGGTTAATAGGCCTAATCAACTATTACCATTGGTTCTTTGATCAGCCATAATACCATCATCGAGTGCATTGCAGTATTTATTTGTGTGTTTCTTAGTAGAATCATTGCATGGCATTAGCACATATGATTAACTAAAGCTGCACAGATGATAAACTACACCTGCAAAAGTAGTAAATATTTCCCTTGAGAAAAGTTCCCAAAAGTTAGAATACACATTTCTCTATGCAGTCATAGTGTTCATTTCACATCTTTGGTCATCATGACACTTCGACCACTTCTTTCAACATACCACAACACATTAACGCACAAGTTTAATCCATAAATAATCCTCTTCCGTTGCAATGCTGTAATGCACAATGCCCCAGTCTAGTCTGTGCTCGCCATTGCATTAATTCGAGCTCCTCCCCCAAATTCTAGTCTGGCATAATCCATATCGGCAGGAGCAAAACTCAGTAAACAAAAGAGAGACATTGTACTCAACTTGCACAACAATGATAATATGACAATGCAGTACAATTCAGATTTATAAGGGAGAATTTGTACACACTTCATATTAATACTATACACAGTGTTACCTGTATGCTAGTTACCATTGTAATTATTTATTATCCTGTAATAATGTTAACATTGGTTCAGCTTACTGTAGAGAAAAAACAGTGACAAAATACACTGTGACAAATGACATATGGTTGTGATAAATGAATGAATGAGCGTAAGCACTATAATTAGAGACAGGGTGAGAAGGACGAGCAGTGTAGTGACAGATCTGCCTAGCAACAGTGCAAACAGCACCAGAGAGAGAGAGGTAGAGACGTGGGGGATGTGGCCATATTGAGCTGAATGGTCCACAGACACTGCATTTTATTAATCACATTACGCCTGTTTTTTTTTGTTGTTTTTTTTACACATTCATTTTTCATTTTGGAAAAAGAAATAGCATATATTCAACTTTTAGATATGCTTAATGCGTTGGTTTCCGCATGTTGCTGATATACTCGGCAATTCACCTTACCTCGATTGTGCGTGAATGGAAAGGTTAATGTGCCAAAAAAAGCTGCATAGTGTAGCTCTTTATGCAAACGTTTTTTAACCAGATATAGTTTTAGTGATTCATGTTTACTCAAAAATTCACAGTATTTCTTGAAATGCCTAGGTAATTTTTAATCCACATATGATCTACTAAAGTAAACACCAGTGAAGTAAAAAGATCTGGATTTGACATAGGCAAAACAGAAGTACCGTATTTTCTGGAGTATAAGTCGCACTGGAGTATAAATCGCACCAGCCAAAAAATGCATAATAATGAAGAAAAAAACATATATTTCACATGTAAACCTGAATAAAATCTGAGTATAAGTCGCACTCCCGGCCAAACTATGAAAAAAAGTATAAGTTATACAAGTTATAGTCCAGAAAATACGGTATATAACATACTATTTTGTAGTCTACTTAAATGTGCTGATGGATGACACATATTCACATTGCACATATTCACATAACACATTTCAAACCACACCTTTTATTAGATTGTATAATTCTATTGCACATTAGGGGGTTGTTGTCGCAAGATAATGTGGCAAAAACAACATAATAAGCTCACAAATATTATAAACTTGAAGAGCTACTAGCATCACAAGGACAGTAGCAAAACTAAAAATGCATTTGTCCTTTTGCTGACTGACATTGGACACACACTAGAGGCTATTGATGTACCACTATGGCCTAAGGAAGACGGACAGCGCTCTGCCGGATTGAATCTTGTTACGGATGGTAGTTTGTCGGGTTTATGGAGCAGTGTGACTTGTGAACGTTTAATAGGAATATCCCACAAACTGCATTTTAAGCTCTGTTTGTTTTTACAGAAATTTATCAAAGAAGTATCAACCCAAGAAGAACTCGCGGGAAGAGGAAGAGAGCAAGTACGTCAAATATTGTTCTTTTCGCATCTCACAGCCTTTTCTTTTTTGACATCTCTGTGTTTTCTCTCCAGGTATACCGTCTGTCGAGCCTTCCAACAAACACTTAGCGAATTGAATGACTACGCAGGTCAGCACGAGCTAATATCGGAAAACCTGACAACGCTAATCATTAATGAGCTGTCACGGTTCCTACAAGAACTCAAAAGTGAACGGAAAGCGGTAAGACTTTTGGTATTAATGGCCATATTTAGATTGGGATTTCTTTGAATTATTAATCTTGCTCAACTGGCTCATACAAACAAACAAAGCAGTCATGCATGTACTTATTGAGATGAAAAGGCAGGGAAAAGCGACTTCAAAAAGAAAGGAAACGGCATAGCACAATCAGGTGGAAGATGTCCAAAAATTGTTTATTGTTGTTTCGGCAAATAGCCTTTGTCAGATCATTTTACTTTCTTTCTTGTATATTTTGTGTATACCTTTACAATATCATAATTTCTTCAAACATTTTGCTCATGTTTTGTTTTCTAGACCTTAGATAATGTCCAGGGTCTAAGCTCTAGGTCTACGCTCTGCGCTTCACTGCCTCCACAATAACCCCTCCCGTGCTTTTGCTTTTATTTTCATATTTAGGCACCGTTTAGATTGTGTTGTGTAACCTTTGAGATATGTGTGATAAAAGTGTACAGACAGGCCTAGACAACAGGATTACAAAAAGTTCTGAGACTGTACAAGGAGCTATTCAGACAGGTACATTGCAGACCCGAGAGCAGAAATAAATTACATTCCCAGTGGATTGGTATAACTATGGCACCTCCCCTTTAGCTATTTCCGCTGTGCTGAACCCAGTAAAAAGCTGAGGACACACTATACGATTAATGTGTCCTCAGTTTAAGACAAGACATGAGATCAAGAGTATAGTCAGGTTCAAGAGACTGATTATCAGATTATGCAAGTCATGCCCTGAGTGTCTGAGTGGCCGAAGACTGGCCCAGGTTGATACTAGTTTAATCATAATTTAAACCATGGGAGTCTAAATAAATTATCCAATCTTCTCCAAGTCAAGAATTAGAATTATTCATCTAAAGTTGTTTTCATTGGGTGCAATCCCAAATAAGTTGTTGTTGGAATACTGGCTGGTGAAACAAGTGGCCTCTGAGTCCAAGCCCTTGTTATTGTCCACAAATTTTGGTCTAATCCCAGTCATAAATTCTCAAGGTTTAGTTTAGTTGTAAATTAAAAGGGAGACGTCTAACCAGCAAGGAAGAACCAGATCTTATTCTTAATGTAAACAAAGTCTCCAAGTCTCCAAGTCTAAGTTTAACAGTTTTCTTGAGTTCTCAATTTCATTATAAAACATTTACATAGTAGCTTGTATTGTGTTAAATAATGAGTATCAGCGTTGCCGTGTGTGTTGTACGTGAGCGACAAAGAGCCTTAGCCTTAGTGGGATGCTGAGGAATCATATTTAGGTGTTTGGTCAGCAGCCTGTCTGATCACTGGGCTTAGAATCTATAATGAGACTGATACACTGTAGATCATTTCACATTCAGCATGGACTCACTGACCTGATACCGTATATAATTTTCAAATGTTTTTTTGTAGTTTTTGTTTTAATGCTCGAGGCAGGAGAATTCATAGAGGAGGCAGTTAAAACATTTTTTTCCCCTAAATATTACGCACGTGGCCACTCAAGCTGTTTATCTCTCGACAACAGAGAATGCAGAAGTTACAGCAGTGATATCAGTAGTGAAGGGACATTTTGGAAAATACTTATAAATGTAGAATGAGATGGTCACAGGAGTCTTCTCTCCCCTAAATGCAATAATTTGTTTACTCAGGCGTTGCAACCTTTTCATATAACAAGTACTTGTTCATTTGGACATCCCTTTAGTCACGATGGGCTTTCCCCCAACCCTTTATGTCACAAAAGTATTATTGATGCCAGTATTAACAGTACAACAGGACATTCCCTGGTTTTAACATGTGACAGTGTGATCAAAAATACCCAAAGCTCGTTTTTTTTTCTCTTAATTATACGCATATTATGACAGAGCCTGCATAAAAATCAAGTGTGAATGCTTCACCTAGCCCTGCCTTCTGTTTAGTTCCCCTAAACAGTTCCCATTTTTTGTTGCTTCTCTAGAAACTTATGGAAACAAGAAGTATGCATAGGTGAGCTCAACCAGGCCACAGTCTCACATCTCACATCCATTGTGATGTCAGTAAAATGGTCCCAAAAGCCTAAATTTCACATCCTGGGGTGAGAGCTTGTGTGACTTTTTAGTTTATCCAATGGGCTGAAATGTCCCAGTACAAGTAAAGGCTCTCTTTTGTACCACTGCTTGGTTTGAATTTGAGTGAATAGGCAGTGGACATTGATATGCAGCTCAGCTATCAACTCTAGCTTCCACAATCTGAAACCAAGGCAGACTAAATTGAAAATGAGTCTGCTTAGAAACTATATTACTTTAAATTATGTTAGTTTGAATTGTAAAAAAGGTATTGTATCCATTAAACACAATTTACTTTTGTTTCTCTTGCAGCACTTTCATGAAGGGCGTAAGGCGCAGCAGCAAATTGAAAGTTCGTGGAAACAACTGGAATCAGTGAGTGACAGAATTTTAAATGAATTCATATTTTATTTACCTTTCCCATCAAGGTTGCTGGAGTCATGAACAGTGTAGCTAAGTACATGTAGGACCCACAGAATGAAAGCATCATTCAATCAAGTTTACTGTTCTAGGTCATTAGGGGCTGAACACTGGAGAGATTTATTGACCCATAAACCTACAGCATATCTGTTTATGGGTTACCCTGATGTGAAGCAGAGCAAACACACACTAAATGACACTAAATACGTACAATAGTAAAACTGATCTAAAACGCAACAAAATCTCATGTAAACCAAAACGCATACACTCCCCACCGCCTCTCATCTCCACCAAGCCCCTTTGACTGGGCAGGACGTCAAGAGAGAAGCATAACTGCCTTGTCCTCCTCAACTTCACAGCATGTTCAATGATCCTTTTGTATGTGTGGAAGACAGGCATAGTTCAGAGTGCATGCTTGTCCAACAAACACTGATTGTTCATTTAGAAGGGTCGAAAGAGGCCGAATGAATGGTTGTGTTTTCCGTGCATACAAAAAACTACTATGAACATTTGTTTAATCCACAGGCTGCTGACTTATACAGTGCCTGTTGTGGGGTCGCAGGCTTGCATTGGTTTCTGTATCAAGCTTTTTTGACGTCTATATACGTGCCGTGACGTCCTTTAGAAACACTTTGAAAAGGTCAGCTAGCAGGATGTGAAAAGATGAAAATTGTTCATTAAAACTGTACAGAATGACCGCGTATACTAAACCTGTACATGTGGTTTCTTTTGTGCGAGTGGGTGTGAAATAGAGAAGATTAAAACTGTCACTTATTATTAAATATTAATCCAGCTTTTAACATATTTTAACAACTCTTTTATTTATTCTTACTTGGCGTAATTATTTGCTTCTATTTTTTTGTTATATTCCAGTGTAAAAAACGTTTTGAGAGGGACTGTAAAGAGGCGGAGAAGGCGCAACAGTACTTTGAGAAGATGGACGCGGACATAAACGTGACTAAAGCTGACGTTGAAAAGGTATGTACCGGCTCACATTTTCCAGAAAGCCTCAACGCTTAAAACACAGCTTTATCGCTGCTCACCAATATCTGTCTGTTCACCTCACCTACAGTACTCACCAGCATCTCTGCTCATGCCTCTAGCCAGATAGGCCATTACACTGAGTTTGAAAGGCGGAGTGTGTCGCATGTGGATGTGAGTCAAAGCTGGTATTGTCTGAGCTGTGTAGTGATGATAGCAGGACATTGTGCCCATTATCACTGTACAACAGACACCAGACACATGGGCTCCTGTTTGGAAACTGGCAACAGCACAAAAATATACATTAATATATTTGATTTGCTTTGAATGGACTTTTAATTTATTTTCTTTATTTAACAACAATGATAATAATCAAATAATATATAAACATTTTCTTATAGATTTGCCATATGTAGCCTGTAGCAGATGTCATTTCCTGTTGTCATAACTAAATGTACAGCTCACACAGCGAGAGCATCTTTGGTCACTAGTCCGTTGCCTCGTCAGTATTTGGAGCAAATCTCAGGCTCAGACTCAGCACGGATGTAATTATTATGCATATGGAGGAAGCTATAAAGAGCCTTTACTTCCCGGTCAAACTGCCAAAGAACCACAAATGAGCTTTCAACGTACCACATTAGTATTGAAACGTTTTACATCATTCTTCGAGCCGCCGCAAATATAATGTTTACATGTTTCATTGGTCCTCACTTTTAAATAGCGTGTTATTGTAATGACCAGTGCAGTGTATTTGGTGCCATCTGTGTTTGTTTTTGGTACTACTGCCTTTTTAAAGTTTTAGCTATGACATCATTGTGAGTCCAGGAAATGGTTCTATACAAACATTTTGTTTAGGTGGAAACAGATAACATCATTTTTGACGTGTATGTTTGTATGATTTTATGGCATGCGCTGAAGCGAAGTTCCCACAAGGTAGGCCCAGTGGACAAAGTGTTTTATCTGTGGGAACATACTGTCTGCCATGTGTTGCGATTCACACACTCCCTTGCAGACTCAAACTCACAGCAGCCTTGACCAGGTCACTGTTAACACGCCTGTTCCGTCTGACCGTGGACTGCTTCCGTTCAGTGGCTTGTCTACTTGTTGTATGCCAAACTAGATTACATATTCTAATGTTTTGTTTTGTTTTTTTAATTGACTGTACGGTGATAGTGATAGGAAGAGATCTGTTGATGATGCATTCACATATTTTCCTCTGTTAGTGCTCCATGTAATAGTAACCATAGTAACAATGGGGTTATTTGCAGAAAATGCCAACAGGAAGTGATGTGGTTTCAGGCCCAGTCAGGTTACCATAGTGATAATTTCTAAACACCTACAGGAGAGGATTTGCATGCACTAACACGGTCTCATCTAACGGAGCCATCAGTGAACATACTGTAAAACGTTTATTAATAATACAATGAGACTACGGATCGTGTTCCTTTTTCGCTACAAAAGACTAATCTGATTGCTTTTCCTTTTTATCACATCATGTATGGTTTTACCACATGTGTGACAGTGTGATACTGACATATTAAACTGGTGTGACAATTGAATGCCTGAGCAAACTGCAAGAAACTGTCCCTTAATGATACTGTGTCCGTTATTATGGTTACGTTTATTTATTATTGTTCATATTATAGGCGCTGGCCAGAAAGTAACCTGTTCTGAAAATAAGTAAATCAAATTCATGGGAGTGGGTCCAGTCCATAAGTCCACTGCAAAGAGGAAACATAGTAGTAGATAATTGCACTTTGCACAATGAATGTACACAGTCCCCACATGTTGTTTAACAGAGATAATCTCATGTCCATCTGCTCGGCCTTGGTTTTAATAGGCTACTCCTGCTGCGTTTCTGGCTGCCTGTGTCTCATGGCTAAAAACTAACTCCAACAATCATTCTGCACAAATGAAAATGGGACAGACGATCAAATCCTTTTTCATTAGAGTGGAGCTGGTTGTTGTTTGCCACACTGACACATTTGTTTTGACCTATATAGTCTAGTGTAGGTTAATACTAATGGCTGCAGATTGAAAAGTGCACCTACATTCACAAGCTTTATATTTCTGTTGGTTTGTGCATGCCTGAGCACAAGTACTCACAGATGTGTCTCCTCCTAGTGGGTTTTAGCTCTTTGTATGTGGCCTAACCCATATGTCTGCGTTAACCTGGAGACGCTGCTGGTTCACTGGGGTAAGCCTAAGGGGTAAGTGATGCGTGTGTTTGTGTGTATTCTCCCATTAGGCACGACAGCATGCTCAGATGAGACAACAGATGATGGCGGACAGCAAGGGCGAGTACTCCTCCTACCTGCAGAAGTTCAACCAGGAGCAGAATGACCATTACTACACCCACATACCCAGTGTATTTCAGGTACAAACACACTAAAAATACTTTTGCAGTACTGCACAATGCACAGCTGTATTATTAACTAGGAATGGGACGAGACCATAGACTGTATAAAGAAGTGGACTAAGTGAGTGTGACAGTGTGTCATCCGTAGCTTTCAGCTTCAGTCAAATGAAGCTCATTGAGGCTAGAAGTTACGGGACGAATTCAGAGCCGAGTTCCATATTTGGAATTCCGACCGCGAGTGTCATAGCAACCAAAGAGTCAATCCAGAGCGAAGCTGACGAAGGTAACGGCCCTTCGCGCCTGCACCGCTGGTTTAGCAGAGAGCGGGCGCTCAGCAACGCCGTCAATCAAACCTAGCGAGAGCGACCTCGGGGAAAAAAGGCACCTGATTTATCTGTTTATCTTAATGTTCATATCTTGATTTACGGACACAATAGCGAAATAAAAACACCAGGATCATGTAGAGTGAGTTAATACAGACATTTTAAGACCAAAATGACGAGTCTGACAGCAGCAGTTACAGAGAGACGGGCGACAGTTTTCTAATGTGAGTTGGAAGTGAGTTGGAACCAAAGTCGATGGAGCTGGAAGTGTCCCCAGGATCACTTCCTATTTGGAACGTGGCAGATAGCAGGCCATCTATGTCCATTTATATATACAGCCTATGGACAAGACACAATTTCCACAACACAAGATAGAAGATTGGGTCCATGAGACAAGAGTTTGACATAATTTATAATAAATAAATTGTGCAGTTCCATTCACAATTTTGTCCACACAAATTTTATTTAAAATTTTTGCTTTTATTGTCCGAACCAAATATAAACATGGAATAAAACGTGACAAGATCCTTTTTCCACATTATTTTGCGAGATCTTATGGCACGAGATCTTATTCCATCCCTCTTATTAACCCATACATAAATATTAGAGGAATGTAGCGATAAACAAATATGGTACAGTAGAAAGGTGATATTGATGCTTTAAAACAGACCAAGGCCTGATGGTTTATGAAGTTCAGCAGCAGCACAGGCAGGTTCTTGTGCCATGTAGCTCTAAGCAACTGAATTCCCATTTTACCAGTCATGTTGATAGTTTTTTTTCTTTGGTATATTATTCATCTAGAAACTTCAAGACATGGAGGAGAGAAGAATTGAGAAGTTGGGAGTGTGCATGAAGACGTTTGCTGACGTGGACCGCCAGGTGCTGCCCATTGTGGATAAGTGTTTAGACGGCATGATCAAAGCTGCAGAGTCCGTCGAGCCCAAGACTGTGAGTACACAGACCGAAAAGTGCACACATCACCACAAGGAACACGTTACTCACTTGTTCCCACATCATATTCTGGAAATATAACCTGATTTACAAAGAATGTTATAATAGTAAATGAGAAGAAACGAGGACTGAGAGTTTGACAGTAGATTGAGCAAGTGAATATTTTTTTCTTGAAATTCTTAAATCACACACAGATGTCTGTGTGAAGAGAAAATTGGCAGTGTTGACATATTAAGAAATCACATGTTGGGCCCTGTGTTGTGACAAAAGCAAGACTATTCCTGGGAATAGGAGTGGATAGTATGTATGTGAGGAGTGAGTCTTCCTGTATGTATGGACTGGCTCCAGGAAATGACTGCACCCTGTGACTAAGTGCAAATGTAAAAAACAGCACAGCATTATAACATATCACATGCCCTCCTTTCCCTCTTTTACACACTCTCACTCTTGTCTCTCTTGAAGTCAGCGCAGCACATCCTCCTCCTCTTATCCAAATGCCAGCCTGGCTCCATGTTATCAGCTCTGTTACAGACCCCACACCACTCCTGATTGGTGTTATTTTTTCATCTATCTGTGACTTGACCTTAATATTTTGCCTTAAATGGCAGAATTCCAATTGCCAGAATTTAAAATGCTAAATAGTCTATGTTTTAATTATGTGTTCAGTTCTGTTTATGGTTTTATGGTCGCCTGTTCTAATCTAGACAAATTTGTATTTCTTCGTACTTTTCTACATTGACTATGTTTCTGATGTACATTTGGTATGTTTTTTATTCTAACAGGACTCAAATCAGGTGGTGGAGTCATACAAGTCGGGATTTGAACCTCCAGGTGATGTAGAGTTTGAAGACTATGGACAGGCCATGAAGAGGACGGTGTCAGAAACCAGTCTATCCAATTCCAGAGAGGTCAAAGAGAAACCCACTGGCAAAAGCAAAGGCAAACTGTGGCCTTTTATAAAGAACAAGAACAAGGTATGATTTATGCAGTAGTTTTAAAACAACCAGAATTCATTGTTTCTAGTTTTTTTTAAATGCTCTGTTACCTTTAAAATTGTAGCTTTAGTTACAATTTGTAAGTTAAGTTATGCTTTCATTTCTAGTCTATTTCTGTTTACTTTTAGTGTAACTTACATTTTTAGATTTGCCATTTTCTTGTTATTATTTGCCACCATATGCGCCCCTTTGTCAGTCACGTACTGGCATTTAGGAGCCCCTTATTTTGGAGCCACCTTCCTGCAATGACAACTCACTAATATTGTATCTCCTCTGTACTTTTAACCTAAGAAGGCAGATAATATACTAATACCTTGGCAGGTTTTTAATGTCTTCCTTGATTAACATGCTGGAGATTGATGGGTTTATTTGCTTCTGAAGCGCAGGGTAGACTGGTGTTCAGTTGGCTCAGAGCATGTATGAGTAAGCTGGGCGTGTGGGGAAGAGGCCGTAAACCACTGATGCAGTATGACAAGCTATCGCTCGGTAATTGAAGGTCGCAAGCTAACATAGAACAGACACATGGGCTGACTCGGGTGCTTCTCAGTGTTCTGGAAATGCATGCAGAGCTTTGACTTCTCTTTTGGTGAATCACGGGTCAAATACTAGGTTGACGGATTGCGATTCCGTTTTAGTAATGATGACCAATGGTGTCGTTGAGGCTGTGGTGAACTCTCATTCATGCTCGCATGTGACTACTGGAAACCTGTAGTTATAAACAGGATCCGCATGCGCTTCAAGTGTGCAGTTTGCTTTGTTGCAGCCGCTTGCTTTAACTGGTCTGATGCTACCTACTACTCGCTCTTTGTATCATTAACATATTTTAATTTGTCTTGATATATATTTTGTGTTGGTTTATAACTTGTTTGTTCTGTTTGGGATTAATTTATGTGTTGATTTTGAATATTTGTACTAGGCTTATTTATTTCGTTTTGTGTTCCCTCCTTTCCTTCTATGTCCTTATTCGTTGTTTGACCTCCTTTACTTTACTACCATGTTTTTTCCTCCTACTCCTCCTTTGTCTCCTGTCCTCCGCAATGGCTCCCTCTCTTATCGGTAGCTTATGTCCCTGTTAACGTCCCCTCGCCAGCCCCCACCCGCCCCCCCAGCCACATCCTCGCCCTCATCCTCCGCTGTTCC
>KN486581.1:27760-39809 GCA_000787095.1 Periophthalmodon schlosseri
TCCTCTGCTGTTCCCAACGACCCCCAGTCTCCCAAGCAGCACAAGGAGCCCCTGTCCCATCGCCTCAACGACTTCATGACGTCCAAACCCAAAATACACTGCCTACGGAGCCTGAGGCGAGGGGTAAGTGCCCGGCAGCAGCGGCTCTGTGTGTGTCTCCTCACCTGTGTGTAAACTGCATAGTAACTGCGGCTGTGTATGGGTGAATCACTACAGGGCAAGTTTATTGGGTTAGAAATGGCATATTGATTTGGGCTGCACAATGTAAAAAAGCCACATCTTATTAAGACCGTTTTGACAGTCAAACAACACTAAAAAAGGCTCTAATCCAAATTTCAGCAGGTCTGAAGCATGACTTAATCTAACCCAGGACTAATCCAAGCCTAAAGCGAGACTTAATTTAACAAGATTAGGACATACATAATCTGGTCAAGAAAGTAACGTTGTGGTCATGCTAATATTTAGTTTCTTTTCAATTATGCAGTGCCAATATCATTACTAGGCATATATTGTCCTGTCCTAAGAATTAGTGCACTTATGTACTGTGCTTTAAACACAGCTTTATTGATATATATTTACAAACTGGCATTCACTCATACACTGTTCTGCTGTTTTGCTTATAGCTTGCTTCTGTTGCACATAATATCATCTCATTGTCCAAGTATCTCACTCACCAGCAACCTGTTCCTCCATTCTTCATATTAACTTAGTGAGATCCCATCACCATCCCCCTCCCCTTTAACACTAATTAGGATGCTACCTGAGTGTGCTTACCAGTGACATGGGGGTGCCAACTTATGCCACAAGGTAATTATGTAAATATTATCCACATGTATTTGGACACATGTATATTATCAGTGATCTAAGCCTTACTGCTCAGGTTTAAAAATTTTAAAGGGCAGCCGTTAAATTCATTAAAATAGTGCACAGGAACAATATTGTGGAGAGGAAGGACAAAAAAGAGAACTTTGTGTTTTTCTAGAGCAGGACATCAAACAGGAAGTGCATGGTTCTGAAAACGGAAGTGCTGAAACAGCTCTTGCAGCGAGAGATAAAATGAGCAGTAAAATCGGACGCTTTGTGCATTGCTATATTCAGAATCACAGCATTGAAGTTGACCTTAGCAAACCTTTTCTTGGCATCAAATCATGACATTTAGTTTGCGGTTCTGCTCAAAGACAATACTGGCTCAACTGTCAGTTCGGCACTAAATAGGTCCTGGGTTTCCCCATATATTCCCCATCTCTGTTACAAACCTTTGTCAGTAATGAGTATTTGTTTACTGATACTCGACGCCCAACTTAAACATTTTCTTTCCGTTCACAAAGAAACCAGTGCCAAATCTTGTTCTTGCATAGTACATATATTACTGTATTTGTCCTATATGCACCTGTAACCACTGTCCATGTGCAGCTGTGTGTGTTGCCATAGGTATGATAAAGCGCTTTGTTGGTACAAATTAAGAATATACAGTTTAAAGTAGATACTTTAAGTTGTGATTAAGCTGTATTCTCTCTGATGACTACTACAGCCAGTATCACCTCGCTCGCTCATTTATCACAAAGAGTTAATGAAGAGGACTCTGGGGCAACCAACATATGCTTTTGAGGCCAGACAATATTTTGTAAGTGCGTGTGGACAGCGAATGGGGTATGCCTACGTCCAAGTGTCCTATACTTTGTGTGTCATTACTAAGAATAAAAGACAGTAGCCTCATTGTGTTTAGAATACATCATGTTTTTAAGTGGCAAATCATCTCTAAAGAGCATGTTTGTCAAAAATACAAAGGAGGCTAGTGTGTTTGTCTTGGTATTGATCACATGTTTCAGCCTGATGGAGAAATCAGACGATCGATAGAAGATGATTTCACCCCACATCACATGTATCTGCTTAAGGTCCCAGCGGCTTGCTCTGAGGGGTCAATTCACAAACAGGCTCAAGCATCTGACAACGGCCAAATTTCAACATTTCTACATCCAAACTATGAAATAGCCCTGTGTCCTATTTTCATTGATGCACTTTTGGTGTTTTGTAACCGTTTGAATAAGACTTGGCCAACAATAACAGGAATTTACCCCTTTCAAGATATGTTCTTTGTGCTGTTGCACCACACTGAGGTTATATTGTTTTCTTGTTTGTAAAAACATACTATATGTGTGGGTATAATTGTTTGTCCTAGTCGTTTCAGAGGAAGGATGAATTCATGTCAAAATCCCTCCAGGTGGGAATCTTGATGTGCAGTTCAGTGCTCCACTTTCTGAGCTCTGAGAGTTTCACCAGTCTATATTTGCTCAAAACATAGTTATTCCGTTTAATGTTCACTACGTATTGCCACAATTGCAGTGATAATGGTTTAGGCCCACAATTTGCACTATATGTTCTCTTTAATGTCTTCTGCAGTACTGCTGGACCTACAGAAAATATGTTCTTGTTTTGTTTATGTGTAGACCATTTGTCTCTGATCATGTGAAGACTTGGTAAAATCTTACATACCTCAAGCGCCCTCTGCTGTCACTTTAGGTAAATGCTTTAACTGCAAAAGGAAGTGAAAAAAGTCTTTCAAAACGTGCCCGTCATTCAATTTTACTGTTATGTTTCTGTACTTCCTTTCCTGCAGTTTTATTATCATTCTTTACTTCATGCTTTGGCCCTTTAACCAACATGGCATCTATCACTTTTCATTATAATATCATAGTGCCAGACTTTGCACTCATGTTCAATGTTTAAATTGCATAGATGGCAAAGTTTGGCAAATGAAATACCACCACCATCGGTTACCTCATGTTTCAGTACAAATGCTTGTATTCTCCTGATGTTTTTGACTTGTGTCTGTTGTCTTTTTTTCTCCTGCTCCTCGCCATTTTTCTCTCCTCTTCCCCATGAAGCTTTCTCTCAAGCTGGTAAGCATGACTGTAAACTCCCCCTACTGTAGCTGCATGACCATAGCATGCATGTCACGCCTCCCCAGTAACATATGATGTTATGCTTTCGTTAATTACATTTTAAACTGCTCAAGATGGACCTCAGACCTGTGTGTTCTGTCATTTTATTATTTGTTTTTTTATGTTGTGTTCTTGTCATGTCCCTCCCTACCTCTGTCTGTGTGGTGCAGATCACACTCAATTCCCACGTCCGGAATCTCATTGAGGTGATCAAAAATACTCCATGTTTTATGTTTTGTCTTTTTAGTATATTTGTAGTCCTCGTCTCAAATTGTTTGTCTCCGCAAAGAAAACTAATCCAATTATTGTTGATAGAAGAGACTGTCTCTCGTGATGTCCCGTTGCATGCTGTGACTACTAAACCAAACAGATTATACAGTTTTATATAAAAGGAAAACAAAATCATTAGTAATAGTAGTCCTAGAACATTAATATAGATACCATTCCAATGTGCTTACACTTCTAATGTAAAAGCAGGTGCATCTTAACATGTCATTTTAGAAAAACTTAGTAGTAGTTAAAAAAAGTTGTGCTAGTACCGTGCTATAATGTACAACCAATATTTATTTTATTCTGGTCCATTTTTTAAATTATAATGAAATATACAGCTTGAATTGATCTATGCAATTCAGATGTATCGATATGCTCCTGTTTATAATAAAGAAGCATGTTCTGCATGAAAACTCACACATCTTACTGTGTTGCATGTCTGGTAAGTGTTGTATGCCGGGATTAAGGGTAAGACCACTACATGCTGTTTGCATATGTGCTGTGAATCCTGAACATAACTAGCTCCACCAGTTTCCCATGGTGCAACTGTGACACAGTCACTATTAGACTATGTAGACCTTGACCTATTCAGGAAATTCACATAAACATTATGATCAGTTTTTCTAGGTCACCCAGATGTTCGGTGGCTTCACGGGCCAGAACATTGATACAGTGTGTTTACAGAAAGTGTTAACAGACTGCAGAGCAATGAGTCATCGCTTCAGTCTTACAGACTGGAAGCATCTTCATCAGGAAATATGAGCTGCCTGCTGAATACGTGCACCTTATGCTCACAGACAGCTTTAAACTCTTAGCATTATGTGTCAATTTAAAGTAAACATTTATAACTAAACTTTTATTACGTTTATACTGCATTTTGATTTTAAATTAAACTGATTAGGTTAAGGTCAACACATTGGCAATAAGAAGTGCAGTATCTTCCTCTTAATCTCTGGAAATTAGCCACATTTATAAAGCATTCATCTCGTTTAAACAACCCAAAATTCTTACACTAAGGGGAGATACTGCAAAAAGTAGAAAATAGTCCAAATTCAAAATTATAAGAAAAATGTAGCCACGTAAATCTGTTTTTAATATTATCCTCCTCCTTTGCTCTTCGTCTTCTCAGGGATCTGGACCAGAGGACTTCAGCCATCTCCCCCCTGAGCAAAGGAGAAAGAAATTGCAAGGAAAGATAGATGATATAAATAAAGACATCCAGAAAGAGATGGACACGAGGTATCTAAAATATCAGTGTAAAAAATTCATCGACGGCTGAAGGCACTTTGAGGTGTTTTCACTTTTAATTTTTTACTACCTCAACCTTGTACTAACATGAATAATTTCTTCTTCCAGGGACGGACTTTTGAAGATGAAAGACGTGTATGCAAAGAACCCCCAAATGGGTGACCCGGCCAGCGTAGACCCACGGCTGGCAGAAATCGGACAGACCATTGAAAAACTGCAGTCTGAAGTTCAGAAGTTTGAGGTTTGTGACGATAGGTGATCTCATATTTGGATGTGTCACCCCTGGAAAGGCAGGGTTGTTTAGTTTAGCTGTGACAGTAAATAATGGAAAGGCTCAGACTCACATCTTGAACTGGGAACGGTCCAGAGACGCCTCCAGTTCTCCCATATTTGGATATGTGCAGCTGGGAGGAGAGGCCCAAGTCAGAACAAAGGCATGAACTAAATAGGATGCATTAGGCGCTGTGTAAACAAGAAATTTGAAACATTTGAATTCACAAAATAAACTACTCACATTTATTAGCAGCAATGTAACAGGACACACCAGTAATGTTATTAAAAAGCACTGGATCTTGGCCTACCTTTTTTGAGTAATTATTCTAAAGCTCCCTGCTCTTAGTCATTGGCAGCATTTATACAATTAATATCACATGTTTCTGTGTTTCAGGGTTGGCTCGCAGAGGTGGAAGAAAGAATGCCTTCCAAAAGTGATTCACAAAGAAGAAGTGTAATTTATGAAACGCAAAATAGTACAACAGCAGTGAGCAACAACTGTGCACAAGATAGAGAGAGGTATGGTATTTTCTGCCCAGACACAAGTGAAATGGTAGATAAACATGGCGTAGAAGAGAATGTTTTCACAGCGTATTTTACTATGTGTGTGTATTGGCCCTTGAGCAGCCCGGATGGCAGTTACACAGAGGAGCAGAACTCAGAGACTCAAGTCAAAGCCAGCACCAACCTTCTCCCCACGACCTCCGCACCGGACAATGATGATGATGATGAGTTTGATGACGAAGAAACCCTGCCCACCATTGGCACCTGTAAAGCTCTGTACCCCTTTGAAGGTACATATGAAATACTGACGATTTACGACCTATGATTTAAGAGCGGGGGTGGTTTTGTGGACAGCGATGCTATTAACGTGGTCATTTTTAATTTATAACTTTTGTTTGACTTGGGTAAGGACAATGTAGCTCGCATATATTGCTGTGTGATGTCAATATGAGCATAAACAAGCAATATCCGTGTAATCCAAAAACAATCCAAAACAAAAAGTTGTAGGAGTGAAGACGTTTGGCTGCTCATCCAAGCCACTCCTTCAGTTCTGGTCAGATATAAGGCAGTGTCCTCCAGTGATCTGACCAGAAGACTTGAAGAAGCGGCTTGGATGAGCAGCGAAACGTCTTCACTCCTATAACTTTTTGTCCAGTTGACAGATAATAATTTTTCTTTTACTATAAACAATATAGACTTTATGTGAGTGGCATTTAACACAAAAAAGCCTTAAAGTGTAAAGTCTAAAATCAGTTCAAAGAACAGGCTTTTACTGGCAGAGGATTGGCTGTAGGTAAAAAAAAAAAACAAGAATATCAATTAGAAATGTTTGAATCCCAGTTTTGATTAAATTTTGATTAACTGGCCATATTTGCATGCGCCTGTGACTGAATGTATTTCAGTATAATCCTAATCCCGAATTTCTTCCTAATTTTCAAACTCCATTGTGTATTAATAACCTGTTTAGTGTAAAAACCTGAATGTACTGTGTTTTAGGTAAAAATGAGGGCACTATAGCGATAGCAGAAGGGGAGCTCCTGTACGTCATAGAACAAGACAAAGGCGACGGCTGGACACGAGTGCGCAGAAACGAGGAGGAGGAAGGATACGTCCCTACAACTTACATCGAGGTCTTTTTGGAAACAAATGCCAAAGGTGCTATGACATATATTTAACTGAGCAAGTCTGTGTTTGTTGCAACAGTCTGGACTTGTCCGTTCCCAGGAATGTTACTGCTAGTTCAGGAACAATGCTTTATTGGAGGGATGGGCCAATCAGATCTGTCTGTGTGCCTCAAGACAATTTAGACAGTATTATTGTATACATTTTCTACTTGAACGTTATTCATGTGGAGCTAGGAGTCATACTGCTAGTGCCACCTAGTGTTTATAGTATATCACAAACCCTTTGGAAATGTAAATATTTATGATTTCATATACAGTCGCAAATAGTTCTGCTTTGATCATTTTACATAGTTCTTGTAAGTACTTTTATGCACTTTTTTGAATTGTATCCTATAGATCAAAATATAAGCTATTGTGTTTTGGTCACTTGTAGCCAGTATAAATGCATGCTACTACTGAACAATCATGCAGATAGAAATGCATTTTACACCTGCTGTAAATTAGCACTAAAGAAAGATATTTTTTTAGATTAATAAAAAAAAAATAACAAAAACTCTCCTTCTGTGGCATGCTGTAAAATGCACATTATACAACAGTACGAGAAGGCTTTGAACACAGTATTTGTAGACCAGATACATATTTCATTTTATAAAACATTAGACTAAGATGTAAAACGTTTTTTTTTTCCTTGCTGTATTTACTTCTAATAATGATGGTTGAGAATTGTTCTGGTCCTTTTTTCCAGGCCTTTGGTAAAGGACTAAAGACCTAAGTTAGTGTTAAACGGTGAGACTTGGCTGGTAGCAGCAGGTCATGTGCTTGACTGCATGGTCTCTTGGGACAGCTTCACGGTGTGGGCAATATAAAGCATGGTGTGTCCGGCCTCTGTAACAACAAACATACAGAGAAAGTCATCTATGGAAGTTTCATGAGTCAAATTTACTTCTGACCTTACATGCTAATCAGTTTTGAGGGCTTAAAAGTGGCACAGGGGGCTCTGGTTGTGCAGAATAATGACTGACGCACAAGGGCGTACTGTGCCTTTGTGTAGGAGCTGTGTATGAGATGTTGCATGCTGTGTAACTCTTAAGAGCGAAGCTGCCCATTACAAATACTTTCAGCATGTAGCAATCAGACGTTTATATTTTTAATTTAAGAGCATACTGTAATGAAAATTTTTCCTTTTTCTGTGGTTATGTAGTTATCTAATTTTCTGTACTTTTTGAATTGCAGATTCCTTGAAGTCAGCGTGAGGTTGGCTGAGGAATGGCAGGGCAAGCTCTTGGAGAAAAACAACCACTTTCTTCAAATGCAAAAAGTGCACCTAACATCACCTAAAGTTTAAACAATTTCAGTTTTGCCTAACCATTTCAAAATTATCAGCTACAAAGTACAATTTCTGAGATCAACAATCTTTCTCATTCCTAACATCGACAGCACTCACAAGCACAAAATAAGCTTTTCGCTTTGCTTTAAATGAACTAACTCTGCTTGCAAATTGACCACCTCTCCTTTCGTATACCTTTTGCTTTTTTGCACTCACACTGGACAGAGGGTGTGGTTGGAGAACGGACAATGAGCAGCATGGATATAATTATGAGCAACAGGAAGAATTCATGTACCACCTTCATCTGGCAGTGTGTTTGTGAGAAAGTCATTCCAACCATTAGGATACTAATGCACCCTGAGATACTTCTGCTGGTTGTTGTGGCTAATCTGACTGTAAAATGTGCTTTATTCATACCAAATTGTATAACTTTGTTTTAAATGGCTCAACTTGCTGCATGGAAAGAGCTGCAGTGTGTCCTGTCATCTGTATTGTGACTTGAATTGCCATTACACTTGGTTAAATTAACAGTGCCATTTAATGTGTTTACAGTATCTCCAAATCACCAATTATGCACAACATTATGACCACTGGGGAATAACACTGTTTATAGACCTTCAGTATGACACCTGTGAGTAGGACATAGGCTTCAATTTTATATATTTAAATGCTTAAAAATAACTAATGCTTAGTTAGGTGGTCATAGTGTTGTGTCTGATTGGTGTTTGTTTGTTTGTTTACTATCTTCCTGTGAGGTGTATGGACACAGCATATGGTCTACAGTTAAGTGTCATTGCAGTAGGACATCATGTTTGCCTGTCTGTGGTGTGTGTGTGAGAATATGAAGATTTTCCTCCACTCCTATCGAATCCCATGTTTTGTGTCACTTGTCTGTTTTCTCTGACCACACCCCTCTTCTTTTATACCTATATATATATATATAGTCCCCTACCTGTTTTTACCCCCTCCCGTCACAAGCTGCTACATACCAACAGTAGCTACTTGTACACTTCTATATATTTCGCAGGGGGTCTTTCAGCATTGTGATTTGCTGCATGCTTGCCCTGTCTTCCTCCCTGCCCCTCTGCTGTGGCAAACCCAGTCTGTATTGGCTCTTTCTGTTATGTTAACGTGCCTGGTCAAGCTGTTTTGAATTAATCTGGAAATCACTGATTTTGGTTCTGCGCCTGTGGAAATAGTTCATGTTTAGTTTCAGATGGCATGTTTCCCTGTTCTTTTCTTCCTCAGCGTTACACCTATTCTGCAAGGTTGTTTTCTGGGAGGTCATAATCATAAATGGATGTCTTTGTATTCTGTTTTACTTTAAGTACACGGAATGATATGTATGTTACATGTTAATATTGTAAGTTATGATCAGGGTGTTTTATGCAAGTTGTTTGTAGCCATTATCACAACAAGTTTATTATCTACTGTATATGAAAATATACTGTGATCTTTTTAGTTTCCAGGAGTGACCAGACGGAGCTCTTAGAGCCATAATAACCAGTTTATCACTGAGACAAAATAGAGCCAATGCAGGTACAGTACATGGAAGAAAAATGTGACTCACTGATTCTTTTCAAAGGAACACAGATTTCAATCAACTTTTTAAGTTTTCTTTTTTTAATGTATCTTTTTTAGCCCAGAATGTATTGCCTCTATAATATAAGTCAAATTTACAATGTTTTGTATTTTGGATTAAGCCATTAATGTGTTGTTCATCATGTTCTATTAACATTTATAAGTTGGAGAGGTGGGAAGTGAAATATTGACCATCTGGAAGGATCGATCAAACCCCTGCTGTGCCATAGAATCAAGCTCAATGCCGCGTCTTTTTATGTCAAGATAACAAGCACCAGTTTATAATGACAATACATAGGTCAGGATACGAAGGCCATTCAACCTGACCGTGTCCCTTTAGCCATGCCCCAGAAAAACTTTGTACAGTGGAAATGGAGGAATGGAACCAGAGAGAGTATATATGAATATATAAAGTTTTCAAAGGAAACCTCTATTTTAACTATTGAGAGTCTTACCAATACTTTATCTGCTTTGCAAAGTAAGACTTGTTTTCTTTTGTGAGGTCTACCAAATGGTGTGTCTTTGCACTTTCCGTTGTGTCCATTTGGTGGGCCATGCTTGTATTTCAGAGCACTGAATACGTTGTATTGTGTTTACTGTGCCAATTAAATATGCCTGGAAAAAAAACTGTTTTGTTATGTTTTTTGTTTTTTGTTTTTTTACAGTGGCCCAGTGCTGCAATGATCACACAGAACAACCACCAGATCTAACATTTTCTGTTTAAATACATTTTTGCATTTTGAAGAGTTTATATTTTACCAATCTGTGTATGAACTTGATCCAAATATACAAATAGTGAACTTGGGACATTCTCTGGATATGATTATTATTGAGAAATGGATTCCAGGGAAGAGGAGGGAAGAGTACAGGGTTTGCAAATCTCTTGTTCCTGAGAATTTAATAAAGCTAAGAGACATACAATTGTTCAATCAGTTCTGGGGAAGCCATAAAAAAATACTAATACATTACAACTCTTCACATTTAAAGCCACAGTATGTAACTTTTTGGTCAAAAATAGGCTAAAATAAAAGCATGTTTTTACCATTTATGTTGTGAAAACCTTAGAAAAACACGCTCTGAGCAGGCTTGCACCTCCACAAACCTGACTCTTATTTGGCCTGGAGGGCCTCCTGTTTGTTCCATCTGCAGGAAGTTATATACTGTACCTTTAACCTTAGTTCATTACATGCTAATGATAAAATCACAGCAATACAGATTGTTATTGACACTATATAGAGTCACAGTACTGTACAATAGTAGTAGGAGGTGGTCCATAAAAGCAAGTTTAGTGATGACCACTAGGGGGCGGTCTTGTTTCATCGTACTGAGTGGGATTGACATGACTGCAAAGAAATGTCCATTTTGTTGCTTTATTCCCTCCTACCAGTAAAATGCACCCTTTTGTGTGTTTTAAATAAAGAAGTATGTTTGTTCCAATTTCTGTGTTTGCTCTTTCTCTCAGTTTTTCTTTCATTTGATAAAATGTCCTTTGAAAAGCTCTTACAGATTCTTTCCACCATTAAGCAGCAGTGCGCGTACAGATCTTGACCCTGACCATGATCCGGTCTGCTGGGTTGACTCCGGCCACCTGAGCTACAGCTGCAATCTCTCCCAACTGCCTCTCTCAAATATGGAGGCGTGCTGTGGATCAGATGCAGCCCTCACCTCCCACAATGCACTTCCAAACACTGTAATTGACCTTTGACCCTCTATAGGCAGGCTGCACCATGAAGCTGCAATGGCTGAGAGAAATGAATGATGTAATATACAGAAGACTGCATACTGAGAGCTTATTGCATTTCATTTGTAAGTAAGTTAACATTATTTCACATACTTCAGCTGTGTTTTGTTTCATTTGTTTGTTTGAAAAGCCCTACACAAAACTCAAATCTCTCACCCCGCCCTTTTTGGTCATTAGACGATAATCCAGGAAGTTGTTTAGCATTTTTTGTGATCCGACATCTGGGGACTTTTGCCTGTTTATTGTGCTTTCGTTCTGATTTATACATTTGATTGCACGGTGTATTTGCGAGATGACTTTGCTGTGCCTAAATTGCGTATTTTGAGTCGCACTCCCAGTTTGTTGCGATGGCAACCCCCGAGACACGTGAGTCCCTCGTCCAATCACCTGCCTCCGTAACGCACCTGTGCGGTGGCGGGCAAAATGAAAGGGAAAAGGGATGTGAGGGTAGTGAGCGAGGACGGAGGAGGCAGCTGTCAGTGGGAGCGAGGACCACACCGCAAACCAGAAACCGACACAGGAGGAGGTCACTCCAGGTACAGACACCCTGCCTCGCCGTACTCCGTCCGCATATTGAGGTGCTCAGAGTGTAGGGCCTGGGCTCTGGGGGCACCATGTATCTGCGCTGGAGTGTGCGCGCCAGGCGCTGGAGAGCAGCGGTGGACGGGAGGAGGGAGCCTGTGAGCGGGGCAAATGTTCGGGAGGAGCAGCGTGACGCGTGGAACACGCAGCGGCACGGGAAACCCTGCCTGTGTGTGGTCCTATAGACTTGTAGCAGTGCTCCAACAGCCTGCGGTATATCGGCCATCGCGCCGTGCTGCGTGCCGTTTCTGCTGGTCTGTCTTGTTGCTCTTTAGGGGTCGGGAACCTAAGGAAAGCGGCGCGGAGTGGGCCCGAGAGACAACGTGGAGGAGCCGTCAGGAGCCTCAGGAGCCGGCTAAACTGAATCCAAGCCTAAAGACGCAGTGGCAGGAGTGACCCTGTGGGCCGCGTAAGTGCCGCCGCGTGCTGCAGACCCCCGTCCCGTTGTGTATTGTCT
>KN486581.1:48987-62022 GCA_000787095.1 Periophthalmodon schlosseri
CATACAAGTACCTCAATATACCTCAGTACTTTCTATAGTTTAGACCAGGGATGGGCAAACTTTTTGACACACTGGGTTCTAAAATTTGACAGAGGGGCCGGGCCAGGATATATATATATGTATATATTACAACCTCTGACCCGTAGTCGCCGGTTCCTGCGTTGACTGCTTGCTAGCGTAGTTGAAATGCTTCGTAGCAAAGTGACGGCTGATATTGTACTCTTTGACAACCACGACAGTTTCTTGGCTTATTAGGCATACAGCCTTTGATTGGATTTCAGTGAAAAAATATTTTTGTTGCCCACTCTGTATTAAAAACACTCGGCGCTCACTATCCACTTTTCTTTTCCTTACCTATTTTAATATAATTTGGTCACGTTCGACGGGCCTGATTAATAAACCCAACGAGCCGTGTGTGGTCCCCGGGCCGTAGTTTGCCCATGTCTGGTTTAGACTATGCATCTTTTCTGGTGGAGCATCTGCCATCTGGTTGTCTCCACGGAGATGTTATTCCTTTGCCAACAATGTTCCACACTATGGCATTAAACTCATCTATCTACATCAAACCTTTGTCAACAGAGGCCACATGTTAAATCACAGACAAAGCGGCCAGCAGGTCCGACTGAGCCAACCTGAAGTTAGACAGAAACCTCAATGAGACACACTAAAACGTTTGATAATGGGTTTATAAAGGTCGATTTTAAAAACTTGAAATGCTCAGTAACAGTGTGCGCAGATCAGCTCGTGTGCAGCCTGTTACAGATGAGCTCCCTTAACGAAAAGCATCTATCAGTGCTGTTGGGAAAATGGTATAAAGCAGATGTCACATTTTAGTGCATTTAGGCATGACATTATAATTTGTAGCTTCACTGAAACAACAGATTAAAGGGATATTACAACGTTTATGCTTGAACTCACACTGCTATGGGCCTACACTCACCCAGCCCTGAGAATACACATGGCAGTAATTATCCAACAACAAATGTGCCGAGGAAACAAAATCCTGTATAGAGAGTTTTAACAAAATCACTGTTCTCGCCTGTTTTAGTGACTTTTGTTTTTCTTTTCCAAAGCGTCACCCCCGCAGAGTATGCTATACTCATAGACATCCGAGCCACTGCTTTGAGTCTTTCTCATGGCACCTTTGTAGAAACTCAACTGCTGGATTCTGTTCCTTTCAAAAATAAACAATCGCACAATATGCCTTCTCTTTAAGTTGAAGTAGACTTTTTTCCTTTGTGCCAGTCCTGCAATCGCATTTAAGTATATTATTACAGCCAATGATACAGTGGGTGTTTGAGTGAGTCTTGTGATTAAAACTAGATTATAACTAGGCCCAAGTGAGACAATGAAAGAACTCAGCACCTACTCATTACCTACAGATTTCAGTAAATGTTAGTTAGCCCCCTCCCTCGTATCCCACCACTTTCCCCCTTTCACTTAACGGCCCCGCCTCCCTGACCTTTCGCCACCTATGCACCCCAGGCAAAACAAAAACAAATGAACTCACCTACTTTTCACTGCGTTAGGGCTTAATCTGTTTTGTAAAAAAGGGTTTAAATTACACAAGATATCAGAGGAGCAATCTTTACCCACACCTCTCGGATCCCTCACTCTGACCCTAGAGACACCTTTTTATGCATGGGCTCTCTGTGTCGAAATTTTCACAAAAAATCCTCAAAGCTCAACAGATTTCCTAACTTTCTTCATCAGAAACATGTGAGAAGATGATAAGCTGCTCAAAGTTGATGCATTAATTCCTGGCTATAGCTCAATGACCTCATCATGTTGCTTGTCCAATAATGGAAACCATCTTACAGGGATGTGGGGTGAACAGCCAAACAAGGGGCACATTATTTCCACTCACCTGGAGTTTGTGGACCCCTGAGACCCCTGATTTTGTTCTCAGCTGTAGGAGGACTTCTCATCGGGATTAGTCAGTGTCTGTGCTGCGGACCACATAGGTGATTAGTGGGGGTGATGGACTCCTTAAACCCAATGAGAGAAACATTTCCACAATGAGTCATATCTGAAGAACTGTACTGGAATCATGCTCAGTGGTCTCGTCATAAAATACAAAGTGCGGTAACGTGACTAGTTGGAATAAGAAAAAGATGTTTTATTTTTACTCTATGGTGATCCTCATAAAATTGTTTTACTGGATTACAAAGCTTCTGTTACTGAACATTAAGACATCTCTTCAGTGATAATGAGGCAGATGTTTTCAATTAAACAAAGTTAAATCCAAAAGTCATCTTTAAATCGAGGCAACTGAAGAAGCTGGAATCAGAGGCACTGGGTCTGTTTTGTAGTAGTAAACATTATATTTGAAACTTGTAAACTTTTTGAGTGGTTCTTATGTCTGTTTATTTTGACTTGTCTTGTAATAAACCATCCATGTTCAATGGACTTCCATTTCTGCTGTTTTTCCACTTTACAATGACAGAAAAATGAGAAAGAAACTCTTTAGCTTGTGGCTTTGCTAGTGCTAAAACATGCCAGTTTGTGATTCCAAACTTTATCACCTTGATTTGTCAACACAGGTACTTTTATTTTTTTTTATGGTGCCTGAGATACAAGACTCATAAAATATGTTTGCCTGAAATAAACAAAATTAAAGACAAAATAAATGACAAATAGTGAACTTTTCCAGGATGTACCTCAAGCACTAAACTGTGGGTGACAAGCCTTCAAATGTCAGCTCTAACAGTGTCTCTTTTCAGGTCCGCTAAGTGAAAACAATAGCAATGTGTCTCAAAAGGAGCTTTTATTAGCAATTCTCCATTTTCTCAATTTCCCCTCTTCATTCTGGGTCTTAGCAGCAGACATAAGTCAAGTGTCTGGAATGGAAACACTCACGTTACCAGCGTAGTGCCACATGTGTTTATGTTTAGGCCTTCTGCTCACGCTTAACTCTTTGGAGTCAAGCTGCACCTGAAGAATGTAATAAGTAAGGACTATTGGAAAGTGTGATTCTTGTGAAATGGGGTACCCAGTCGCCCCTGCACATCCGAGTCAGATCATTGCGCAGAGGAGGGGGGCTCGGTGGAGGGGGTGGGGGGTATGGTTCTGGTTGACCCGTGAGGCCGACAGAGGTGGAAAGAATGTGCTGTCCAGCCGGTGAACACGTTAGCACGCAGAGAAGGGGGAAAAACTTCCTATGCACGCAGCTTTCCCACCGTCCCCAAACCCCTAACCACCATTTAGACAGAAGGATGGAGAAAGAGGAGGAGACTAGGGGCTACTGGTGGAGGATGGGGAGGAAAATGCAAGCTTCACAGAAATGGAAAACCATCTGAGTGCCAAGAAAGAGGAAAACGAGAAGATTCTGAAGATTCTGCTTTAAAAGAGTGAAAAATGTAAAGGTTGTAGTTTATTTTTTATTTGAAAGGTACTTAAAAGAATCACCCCTATCAGATGAAGAAACTTGAGAATCATAAGGAAGTAGTAATGTGGGAGATAAGTGGTACCAGCTTGAGTGTCTATCCAGTCCAGTATGTGGCTTGAAACCAGCGGAGTAGACAGAAGGGGACAGTGGGGCCCAGAATTAGCTCTTTCTATTAATTCATATTAAAGGGGGGCCCATGTGAAGGCTTCTTGCCTTGGGCCCACACATTTCTATTGACAGACCTGCAAGTCGCAGCTATGAATTTTAAATATATGTCATATCAGTCAAACAGATCCTATATCGTGTAAGTTTCATCTTATTCATCTTGATCAAAAGTCACATCCATTTATCTGGCTTGGGTAAGGCAACAATGACACAGTGCATACTGTTGTTGTGTCTCTTTGCAAGACACTTCACCCATAATTCTCCAATCACAAAAAGGGCATCCAGCATAAAAACGTTAAAGACAGAACTGAATTACGTCCACAGCCTTTTCTGGCCAGACAGACGATGGAAAATAACTGTTTGCCAGAACATCCAGTACCACGAGGCAACAGCAAGACACTTCCTGAGTGATTTTGTCGGTGAAACTTCTCAGGAGGTAAACATTCCTCTTAAATGTGACTATAATAAAAACATACAAAATGGAAGGATGCCACAGCCGAACTGCAGAGATAAACTAGACAACGGTGACAGTGGTGATCCTTGTGTTGTTTGAGTAAACATGCCCACCCAGACTGTGTGTGACACATGTGGGGGTATTAGAGCCCCTCAGGGGCTGAGCTCTGGCTCGTGTACTTTATGAGGAGAAGAACCACACCTGTTTGACTGTCTTCTGTTGTCGGTGGCGTCTGGTGGTCATCTTCTGTCTATAAAGGAAACCATATCCAATTTCACATGGAGCCTACCTCCTGAGGGCCACTGGGATTCATTGGGATGACCCCTGAAAACGTTGGTGCTCTGAGTGGACTGGCACAGTATAAATCAATGGGAAAAGAAGAGAGTCCAGAGCAAACCACAGGAGATGACCTAAGCCTGTCCAGGACATGGCCGTCTGGCCTCTGATGAGTCAACGGCAAAGCATCTTTGGGGATATAGTTATTTCCAAATAACTATGTCGACATGAGCATTCATCAAACACCTGCTTTTTCCTCCATGTGTCTCACTCCTTATTTCAGAAGAATCAGTAAACTTCCATTTTAAATGGGTCAGTGTTGACATGTGTGAAAAAGAGCTCTAATGTCTTTAACAGACTGTTCTTTCTGTAAACAGAGTCCTTGAGCCCCCAGACTGTCCCCCCCTCCCCACCACCAGCTTCCTGTCCTTCTCTGGAGCCCAGGACGTCTCTGTTCTAATTGTATTAGATAAAGACTGACTCAAACGAGACGTCGACCATAATGACACAAGACATTTTATTTTTTAAGGCAATGCCCCAATATTGTCCCAATAATATAATTTATAGTATAGTCCATCCCATTTGGAAACATCACTGACATCTGTCATGCAGTAAACAATAAAATATACATTTAGAAAGCATCATATTCTCCAGTATTCTGACCTGATAAGGAACATGTCCAATCTGGCTCACAGATGGACCCCCCAAACAACCTCACCACTTCTGAAGCTGTGGAGGATGAGGAGACTGGCCACAGTGCTGACAATGGTAGCAAATAGCCGACTACTAAATCATGAAAGCATTACAAGCTTTTCTTGATGATTTTTTTTTTCTTTTCAGTTAAATAAATACAATTTCTATGTGGTTTTGTTTTGTCGTGCTTAAAATGACACAGTAATTTGTGTTGAATTACACAGACTTGCGGCATGCTGTTTGCACGCCATAAGTCTAAAATGCAACACTGCACTTGACATTACTGACCAGCACCGGGGTAATCATGGTGATGCATGCGACACTGCGAAAACAGTAAAATATCTGCTGTCAGGTGGCTCAGTGGTAGAGCAAAGCATAAGCCCTGCAACTGCGCTGGTGTCAGAAGTTCAAATATATATATAGGCAAAGCTCTTTACCCGCGTTTCTCTTCCAGTTCCAATTGTTTTCTATCCAATCAAAAATAGCTTGAAAATCACATTTTAAAAAAAGAAAGAAAAAAAAAAGAAAAAATAGAAACCAAACCAAACTTGTCAAAGCATTTTCAGACTCAAGCTGGATTTGATCAGTTGTTCCCATGACTTAAAAAAGCTGTGGTGTGACTCTCCTTCTAAACAGTGTCCTCTGTTAGTCTGAGCATGTCCATAAGTCATTTTTAATTCTGCCTCACCTGACACTTTAATTGAATGTCACCTAGCAAAAGCTGTGGCTGAAAACAAAACAGCCAGAAGCCTGCCACAAACATCCATGGTCACTCCATTCACAGCAGAGGAATGCTGGGCCAGATTCTACATTTGAATGGAGTCATAACATAACAAATCTTTTGTGATTATTTTTCTAAAAATTAAAAGTAATCATGACGTTTGCAAAAAGTCATGGGGTTTACTGTACTGTATATCTGAGGTCAATTCTGCAAATCATTCGGAGGACATGGGAATTTTTAAAGGTCCTATATTGCGCAAAATTTAAGCCTTGTTGAATGTTGTTACCTCATCAAAAACATAGCCGTTGTGTTTTGTTTCATTCATTGTTTTATTATTAGTCTGTCTACTTCTCCAAAGCTCAAAAGGCTCCGTTCCACTTTGTGATGTCATCTAGTGGTAATTGTCAAGTTAACAGTTTCATTTTACCTTTAATTCAGAAGAGACTGCCAATTTCAGGTCTGAGATCATCCAAATGATTCTTGTGAAGGTGTGTGGAGTTTAAAAACATAGTGGGGCACTTCCACTATTACCACATGACATCACAAGGTGGAAGTGGAGTGTTTTCTGTTAGAGAGAAGAACTCTGTTTGTGTGTTAAACATTTATGAATGAAACAAAACACAACTCCAGGTATGTTTTTTGATGAGGAAACAACGTTATAACATAGATCAGAAAATAGGTTTTTGATGGGAAACAACGTTATAACATAGATCAGAAAATAGCGTGATATGGGCACTTTAAGTATTCAAAACAGGACAGGACAGCACTGCTTTCAGAACACAAATAAAAGGGGGTAGTAAAAGTAAAAAAAAGTATGATTCAAAGCATTTTAGACTCAACAACCACAATATTCCCTGGTGTAACTGTCAAAATGAAAAATGCATTTATTTTCTAAATATTGAAATTCAACTTTCAACTAAATTACTGTGTTTTTTTTTTGTTTGTTTTTAGTAGTTTTAAACACAGTGTTGTTGGTGAATGGTTTCATATTGGAAGTGTCTTGTGCCCATTAAACGTTGTTTTTACAGCCACATTAAAGCCATTGAGCGCAGGTCCTAAAAAGTAGCAGTGCTGTTTACATTCCCCGCTGAAGAAATAAAGGTTGTGCGTACTCCCCCTCCCAGTGTCAAGGACCATCCTCCCTTATTTAGAGCCAACTGTACAACACACTCAAACACACATCAGTGTTGCTCAGTGTATATATACTTTAACTGTCTCTAAACCAATTGTCAAAACTAAACACTGTCTAGTCAATATTCCATTCCTGTTTCCTTTTCGGTTATTGTTCTGAGCCCCATGCTTTAAATCATGCTGAAGTTGGACCACGATCAAGTCTAATGATAATTCTGTCATCCAAGACCAAAATGGAAGCAAGCACAGCCTTTGGGGATGTGCTGGAGATGAGAAGAAGGGAAGAGCACAAAAGAGAGGAAGGGCAAGAGGAATCCTGAAAAAGGGGGCCATAAACCGGGGTAAAGGGAAAAAAGGGGGGAGACTTGGGAGGAGACAGGCACGAACCCAAAGAGGAGGGAGCTGTGTGAGAACGTGACCACGAGCAGTGATGCAAAGGCCGCCATGGAATGCTGAAAGGATCCGGCCAAGGCAAAAACGCAGCTGTCAAGGACTTTAGAATGTATTAAAAACAGCTTTCATTTTATTGCAATTTGCTTCGGAACATACAAAAACACGAAAACGATAACCGAGTCTAAGTACTGCTGCAGAGAACTCTAATAACGCACACGGCCGGCACTGGAGGTTGAGATCAGGCGAGTCGGGCCACATCTGGGGTCCTTATAATGGAGGCGCAAATTGTGAAAGGAACAACATAGCAGAAGTGAGAACCAAAGAAAAAACAGGAGGCGATTTAAGGGTGTTTTTACAGCGCACCATGTATCCCTCAGCCTCCCTGTGGACCCGTGGCCTGTGCACATGTCAGCACACCAGCGCGCATATGTTTCTACTATTACACGATAGGCTGTGCAGAAATTATAGGAAAAGCGTATCTGTGTGTGTGCATTGGGAGAGGGGCAGAGAGAGAGAGAGAGAGAAAGAGAGGCGGAGCGCAAAATTGACAACTAGGACTTCTCCAACAATGAGCTCCACCCTTCCCTCTAGCCGGTCCATTAGTATTCAGTTTTTTGTGATGGGTCAAGTAATGTTTTCTTTTTCAGTGTTTGAAATGACTCCCTTCCAGTTCTCACTGATTCAAAAGAGCAGGATGTCCGTGTTGATCCCTCGCTTCATGTGAACTATTAAAAACGCACTACGTAATTTTTCTGGTGGAGCGTGGACCTGGCATCTGCTTGTCTCCATAGATGTTGTTGATTTGCATGAAATGTTACACAGTATGACATTAAACCTATCTGTCTGGCATTTATTCAGTTACAGATCCAATGCTTTGTACTATTCTTACTACAAACGGACTCACTGCTTCACAGATCTGACCTGTAACTTGGCCTGGCGGCGTCACCTGCTTGTCTCCAGAGAGATAGATACTGTATGTTTAATCCCCTACTGTGGAACATTCAAGGTAAAGCAATAACATCTTCATAGAGACAAGCAGCTGGCAAACCTTTCCCCCAGAAAAGCAATTGCAGTAACTTATATCTCTGTCGCCGTGATTGTCCGGCCCATGTGATCAGATGATGTCATGACAGGAGAGTTTACGGGGGCCTTGTGGCAGTTACATGTTGAGTCCACTGATGGTGATGTTTGGCAGGATGAGGGTCTTACAGCTGGTTTTTAAAACACAAAAGTTGAGGTAACGGAAAGTGAGGGGTACACTATGAGGTCATGCGGGACCAGTGATGTCATACCATTAAAACTTTTCTACATTTGAGTTTTGGCCTAAGTGATGGTCTGGAGCTGTGTTTATTAAATAAATGCATTAGTTCAGGAATTGAAATGTGTTTCCTTGGAGTTTGTGGAATTATTAGGCTTAAAATGGCATTAATTGGTGCTATACAAAAGCTTTTAG
This sequence comes from Periophthalmodon schlosseri, assembly GCA_000787095.1. Lineage (NCBI taxonomy): Eukaryota > Metazoa > Chordata > Actinopteri > Gobiiformes > Gobiidae > Periophthalmodon > Periophthalmodon schlosseri. The sequence goes on from KN486581.1 coordinate 57,662, forward strand.
TGGTAAGACGTCATCCAATTGTAACGTTTATATTGTGCTGTTAAAAAGAAATAGCAGAACACAGAACATCTTTGTTCCTTCTCCTTATTTTGGCAGTGTTGAGCTGAACGATACATTAGTATTCTCAGGTGAGTCCATGTTGTATTCCATTTTGTTTATTCATTATAATTATCTGTGCAGATTTTGTATAATGCCAGACAGCAGTGTTATAATTAATATGATGTCATTATAAACGTTCACTGAGATAACTGAGAATAACTGAGACTAACTGAAACAATTAAAGCACCACAGAACTTTCCGGAGGTGGCACATCCCTTGAACATTTGTGAAAATTTTTGAACATTCTCCATGGAGATAAATATGTCTTATGTACAAGTTGGTGGAGTCAGATTTGTGGAGATGCAAGCCTGCTCATAGTTAGGACACAGGTTTTTCTACATTTAAAAACATCCAAGATAAAGATGCTTTTATTTTAATTCATACTTTGGCTAATAAGTGGGGCTTTATTAAATGAAATAAGTCGACTGTCTTCTGTGTAAATTACTATTTCTTCTTTATCTAATCTTGGCATGTGTCTTCCTCCCTACAGTTTTGTATTGTTTACATTCGATGCAGTTCAGCTTAAACCCAGAGGGTTTACTCTGAGCATCTTTGAATGTTTAAAAAGCCCAGAGCCAGAGGAAGAGATGTTTTGTTACATCCTCTCATGACTTATGACCTTGTCAAACAAACCGTGTGTGGGAATAAATATATACTAAAAAAAAGCACAAAGGCGATAATTCAAAGCTGGATTTGAAAGCTTTAAGGGTAACACTGAAGACTGTTCATTTAAGACAGTTGTCATTTCTAAATACATGAGGTGTATTCCGTCTAAAGATCCCAGGTTACATACCAGAGCTGTGCGTTCTGTCGTCTTGTGTTTACGAGTGGGTTTGTAAGAGTCAGGTGACAGACAATACAAGTGGAGAGGACCAGTGTGTCTCATGTCAGCAAGCCTTAAATTTAGCCTTTTGTAAATATAGATGAAGCCTTCTATGTAAAACTGAGCGACAAACAGCACTTAGACAAACTCTCTCAGACTCACAACATCTACGTTTTAAAGTGACACAACACTGTCACTTTAAAAAATATCTTTTATGTGTTTTATGTTGTCATTTATTTTACACTGACTGTTGTTTGGTGAAATCAAATGGAATTAGGTGCTGTATGTTTAGTTTACAAAAAATAAACATTTAATCTGAGGATTTTATTTTTACACTTTCCAGATTTTCTCATCGCTCTATAGTGTGAGGAGAAGTGTTGAAGTGGGATGGTGTTCATATTCGTGTACAATGCTGGCTGTTTATCTGATTTTATAAGAAAAAACAATGTTCTTTTAAAGTTTTTTTTTTTATATTTATCAGAGGCACGGAAGATGGAACTTTCCATAATTTTCAGTTTCAGCATGTAGCAATATTGGTTAAACAGATGTTCAAAGTCCTTCAGTCCGTGATTGGGCTAATTATAATGATATGTTCAAGTTTAGAGAAAGCTCACTGTAAAATGCTCTGTCCTGAATCAGCTACACCAAACTTCTTCATATTCCAGGAACACCATGTTCTTGGTCTGAGTACAAGCAAAACACATAGACAAATCTCTGGCAGGAGAAAGGTAGTAATAAAGTGGCACACAAAAATACCTTAGACATGACCTTTGACCTTTCCTTTGTTCTTGCTGTCACTACCATTCGAAGTATACTTAAATCTTCCTGTGATATTGAGAGCGAAGAATGACACTTGATGGGAGACATATGGGTTTCTAGAAAACTATTGGAGAGGCCTGCAGTGACAGGGAGCCAGTTGGACAGAGCTGTGTAATTCCTTATTTGTTTTAATAACATGATCGCTACACATTTATTGATTTTCAGCTTCAGCTGCTCTAGCCTCCTGCTGTTAACATCTGCAGCCAACGAGGATTCGTCTGGTCACAAAGTTAATAACTTTCAGGACCAACAATACACAGGCGCTACGTGGATCTGTCTATCTGTCTATCTATCTATCCATTTTATCAGGTGAGTTTTCATGAATAAAACCGATACCACAATGAATGCCTCTGGAGCAGCCTGCATGCCAGTGTGTGCTGCAGGTGTCTGGCAGTCACGCTTCTCCTCTGTATTAGCACACTTTTCATTTCCAGCTTGATTTGTGGCAAACTGCCTGAATTAAATCAGTTCAGAGAGTTTAAAGCGTTCCAAGTTTGTTCATGCTCTGGGTCATCTCGGGATTTTAACCGTTTATCCAATAAGTTCATAAATGCACGTTGCAATGAAGTGTTATACACCTGATTAATAAAACAGGTAATATAATGGGTAAGCGATCTTCCAGAAACTTCAGCATACGAATCGAGTTACCTCATAAACGAACCCCATCACTCTATGAATAACAATGCAGATCTTAACTGGCATGGAGCAGTGTTAAGAAAGAGGAGGAAAACTTCCAAAATTACACTGTGACTCTTTGAATTATAAGGCAAAAACAATGCAATATCACCCCGAAAATAACCCCCCTGAATCTCAGGAGCACCACATTTTCGATAAGTGTAAACAAATGTTTAATTAAAGGTTTTGTATGGAGGAGTTTATCTTAATTAAACTAGTTCGTCAGCCTTAGATGTTTAAAGGGAGAGGCTACACAGAGCTTCATGTGGTATTCTGAAACATCTTGAACCCAGATAGTTTGAAGCAAAAAATCTTTAATTAATAGTTAGAGGGCATTTTTATATAAATAAAAACAGGCAACAGATAAAACATGTTAACACATCATAAGAAAAAAAAACACGATTAAACATGAGTCTAACTGAGAAGATACATTTACTCAATGGGAGATATAAACAATCTTCCTCACATTTGAACAAATCTGGTCCTATTTCGGAAATCTTTCCCCCATAACTACTTTGCACTATTTTCACAACAACAACGTCATGGTAACACTAACAACAATTAGCATGCTAACTGCGCACGTCTTGATACTTGGACAATTAAACACTTTATAATTACACGGAGACAGCACAGAGGACTTATTTTGACCTCAAGAGCTGCTTACACAATATATCTGTACTGGGCAGACAGACAAGACAAATTCTGCTCAAATACACGGGAAAAAATTGGGTACAGGGCCTTTAATTCTGTCTGCAGGTTCCTTCTATTTGTTCTGTTTCGCTGCTCACTAATCCTATTTCCACTATTTCACACATGCAACTCATCTGCTCAGTGTCCACACGTGCAAATCTATAGAAAGCTGAGCCAGTGTTAAACAAAGTCCAGAACTCTAACGTTGCTTATGCTGTGTTTGTACTGCGGGGTAAACTGTTGATGGATAAATGTACTTCCTAGATCTTAAAAAGAGGCAAAACGACAGCACTGTCAAGGTAAATGCACATTTTGCAAGTTGGCCGCTAACACATGCACGTTATCAATGCAATCTCCAAATCTTTTTTCATGCTTGTAGAACTTAAATTGATCCTTTCCAATAGTAATAGAGTAAAAATCACACAAATACTACCGCTGGAGACTTGTGCCAGGTGTCTTTATGAAATCCAAACCTTCATGCCTTTTCAGATACAGGTGGATGATTAATACAGGAAATTACAGATTTTTCCTTTTGCCCAAACCGTGCCTGCCTCATCTGGCACACCTCAGTCTGCCTGTAAAGGAACATGTTTTGGATGGGTGCTGCCTGGACCCGCTGGAGGTGTCAGGGGGAAGGATGCCAGCAGATTCACAAACCATCTTGAACTCTCTGACCTCCTCTTTCCTTCCAAACTGTCAATGTTTTCAAGCTCATTACCTTCACCAGATAATTCCATTGAGATGTGCCAGGTCTTTCACTGGTAAAATCCGCTGTCTATTTGTCTATCTGCACTAAATCAGCCAACCAACACCTCTCTTTTATGCTCAATACTCAGCACAATTATAATCTGCCACTCATTTTAATAGGATTTATCATAGCGCAGTAAATCAGTCTTCCCTTATAAAGCTCTCTTGAGTCATGCGGGTTAATGTTAGACTCCAAACAACATCTAAAAGTGACCACAGAGGGTGTTAAACCAAGTAGTTTAATCCACTGGTCTCATTAGTGTTTCTCTCTCTAAAAAAACACACAGTTTTAAAAGCTTTCAGAGTGTACGTTTTTCTCAGTGGGTCATATAGCCTAATAACTGCCAACGGGCTCCTTCCAAACCTCCACGCTTCCTTTCCTACCCCCCTCTCTGCGTCTCCTCCTACTTTTGCCATCCTACTTTTCCCTCATAATTTTTTGGAACATAATGGAAAATGCTACTTCATCTTTCTATAAAAGCCTTCACAAAGAGGAGTTAGCTAATGA
>KN486581.1:63716-89277 GCA_000787095.1 Periophthalmodon schlosseri
CCTGCCATTTTTCCATGCCAGTGTCTCCTCATACCTTTTCTGGCTTTGACTTTATTATATGCTCTTTTAAATGTGCTAAATTGGTATAAAAATAAGTAGAAGCAAATGTTCACAGAAGTAACGTACAGTGGGAAAGTCCCTTAAAACTGATTGCCTCAGCAGTGATCCCCAGACACCTCCTGGACTGAATGGAAGCACAGAACACAGCAGGTTACACAAAGTGGGCAGATTACTTTAGTCATTTGTATTCACACAACAGAGACTTGTACACAACACATGTCTAATATTTACTTTCTTTTCCAAAATTATGTTCTAAATGCAAAGTATTCAATCACAGGAGTCTGAAAGTATTGCAATTCCCATTTGAGAGAGATTTACACAGTCATAATTGTTGTCCTTTGATTCAGCTCTAATTATAGTGTCGTGAGCCATCTGTAACTGCCCAGGGGGAGGGTGACTATGGTAAATTATAGCACCCATAACCCCTGGACGACCACCATCAAACACAAGCACCATTAACACATTCCCTAATCAGAGCCAGAGACACTCGAGGCGAAAGAGGTAAAAGGTCTGACTTCTCTGCAGTGCTCCTCACAGTGTCTTCTCCCTGTCTTTCCTTTGAGAAAATCCCTCCTCTGCTCTGAACGGTCATTCAGCTGCAAACATCTGGCCTTTGACTAATACTGAGAACTGACCTCTCATGGTCATAACAAAGTGGCAACTGGCAGCTGGAAAATAGTAACAGACGTGCAGTCCATGAATTGAATGACGAAATGTGAGGGCCGTTGTTATAGCAATTAACAATTCAAAATAAAATAGTATATTTTTTTGGATAGTCCTCAAAATGGCACCGCATGACAGGAAAATGAAACGCATGAATAAGAAATACAGGCTGCAGCACCTCATACAGCTTCATTCTTGACCTATGGATTTACATACATGTGCACCTTTGTCTTTTCAAGATTAAGAGTAAAGTTCTGCATTGTGTTTGCAGACATTTTGTTTATCATGAGCGATGAGTGCTTTGGCATGACCCGCGCTGTTAAGATTTTCCACAGGGGCGCTGCCAAGCCTCAATGAGAAGTTTGTGATGGACTGCGTTAGATGGAAAGACTACTAAACACACTGAACCAGAGAGATTACCACTCAAATTATTCCCTGATGAGCACTGGAACATAAATACTGTAATCTGCAAATGTTTTAGCCTGTTTTTTGTTTGTCGTTTTTCAAAGGAGTAGTAAAGATCCAACAAGGACTAGTGCCGAGAGTTGAAACTTCTGAGGCTCTGCAGTGGTAACAATAATGATTATCAATCTATGTCGTGCTAACCTCAATAAGTTTGTGTGAATTTGATTTGCTTTGCCCAGAAAAGATTCTTGCTCCAAAAATGATATAAGAATGAAATATTTTGATTTAAACACAAGCCACAACCTGACCCTCGATGAAAAAAAAAAAAAAAAAAATCTTGGAATCTATATCAACTTTGAGTGGAATATTTGCGCAAGGCTCCACCTGTCTGTTCATCTTGTCTTTGAAAAAAAATCACCCATGCATAACATAGAGAAGGGGCTTTGCCAAGAGAAAAAAAAAAAGAAAAAAAGAAAAAAAGAATTTAAAACAAAATAATATTACCTCTGTACAAACTCTGGCTCTACACAGTTTTCTCAGTCTATTTAGTTGTTTCCTAAAAATATAAGAACCAAAAAGGGAAAAATATCCAGTGTGTTGCTCGGTAATTACATTATTCTATTCTAATCCCAGCAGGGGCGGCGCCAGGGGGGACTTGAGGGGGCACTAGCCTCCCCTAGAATGTTCAATGCACCCCCAACAGCTCCCCAAAGATTTTTGCTCCACTTTTACAACACATCCAATCTTGACTAAAAATGTTGTTCAAATTGAGACTCCACAAAAAAAAAAAAAATCCATATTAGCTTTTATCAACCACTACAGGAGCTAACTAAATTTAAACTTGTGTAAAACAGCAAAGCAAACATGGTTAGGGGGGATGTGGGGGGAGGACCCTCCATTGTTAAAAGGCTCTAAATTAACATGTTAAGTGAGAACCCACATTAAAGACCTTAGCACCCCCTTAGCTCCAACCAAAAATGTCTGCCGCCGCCCCCTGAATCCCAGAGATCGCTTCTTATACCGGCCACAATGGTAACTGAACCAACAGCACCGTCATCACCACAGAAGGAAAAAACGAGACCACAGGCGCCGTGACTCACTTCTCACCATTTCTAGTATTTCCTGAATTTGCAAGACTATATATAAATATTCCATGAATCAGGCGGTAACACGCAATTGTTTAACTGCTACCTGCTCTTTATAATCCTTCACATCATATTATATTTCTCCATTGTGAATGACTGTAGACTTAAAATAAAGCTGAGACAAGAGAGACCAAAAAGTTGAGACAAAGTTGGAAACAATAAAAAAATCGGTTTAGCATTGCAACATGATACTCATTTACAATTTCCAACCATGAAAGGATTAGTTCAGAATGACAGGAGGAGGGAGACAGAGATCATATTATAAGGTCTGTATTCACTGGTCTATTTCCAAAATTCATTGTAAGTGAACATGGGTCCAGAGATGATGCAGGTATGTGTGGATCTCATGTATAGTTTCATTTCTTTTTGGCGAAAGCCCTGTACCCATTTTTTCCCCGTGTGTCTGAGCAACATTTGTCTGGCCCCAGTACAGATATGTTGTATAAGCAGCTCTTGAGGTCAAAATATGTCCGTTGGTAGTAGCTGTCAGCTTTACTTCTGCTCTGGTGTCTAAGAGTTGTGAAAAGCGCTTATAAACTCATCATGGTGAATAATTCGGATGCTCGGAATAACTTTGGACCACTGCAAACCGTTTAAAACGAACTGGTTGTGTTTTTCGTGTTTTTAAGACTGTAAAAATCGGGTAGCCTACAGCGCCTGAGTTCCACCCATCAGACCGCGGCAGGCCTGTACCTCCTCCTCTGCACACATCCAGTGCTACCCCTCGGTCTCTGTTTTTGAGGTTGGTTAAAAAAATGTAATTGTGGGACGTAGAAGAGCAAGACCACAACAAGGGCCAAAGCCACATGTCACACCAAGACATGTGTTACATTTGTGGTTTATTTTTTGAGTTGAGTAGAAGGAAAACATCTCCAGTGAATACATGTGTGCATTCATGCGCTTTCAGGTCATCGTGAATTAAAACATTATAATAATAAAAGCCTTACTCTTCAAATGCTTAATTGGTGTAGTTTATTTTGGTGTCTTGCATCAACATGTGTTCATTCTTTGTGATAAAATGAGGCGACAAATAGACTCCAGCTGTGGGGAATATGACTGTAAAACATTACATTTGACCTAAAACATCTCCAAGAACATTGTGCTCCCTTGTTTTCCTCACAACAGAACACAAGTGAACTAACCTAATAGTGTTACATTCAAGTATCTTCCATAAATTATCACACCTTTTTATTAGATGTGAGGAATAAATGTAATAAACTTCTCAATATAGATTTCTCACACTAACAATAATCCATCCATTTTCTTCTGCTTATCTGGGACCGGGTCGCGGGGGCAGCAGTCTAAGCAGGGACTCCCAGACTTCCCTCACCCCAGACAAATCCTCCAGCTCCTCCGGTGGGACCCCGAGGCGTTCCCAGGGCAGACGAGAGACATAGTCCCTCCGGCGTGTCCTGGGTCTTCCCCAAGGCCTCCTCCCGGTGGGACATGCCCGGAGCACCTCCCTCTGGAGACGTCCAGGAGGCGTCCGGAACAGATGCCCGAGCTGACAGTGCCTCCAGCTAACAATAATCATATTCATATTTTTTACAATCCATAAATGTGTTAAAACATGCATGTAACTGTCCGAGAGTGGCTGGGAGTCAACTACAGTATATTAAAATAAAAAAAAAAATATAAAAGTGAGTGGACTTTCAAATGAAACAAACATATCCAGTTTGTAATATAACATAGAAGGCTTCTGTTCTTTTGTTTAATAAACTCTATTTGCTTTTTCGTAATATCTTTCCCTTCAAAACATCCATTTCAGTATTGTCCTGTATGATCTAAATGGTAAATGGTCACATTTTTATACAGCGCTTTTCCACATTCAAGTCTCAAAGTGCTTCACAACAAGGAACCACTCACACATTCATACACACATTCACACACACATTCATACACCAGTGCACACAGACACTGGGGGCGAGGTGGATTAAGTGTCTTGCACAAGGACACAGCGATCGCATTCATTTGTGGGAGCTGGAATCACACCGCCAACCCGTGAGCCAGTGGATCTGACCGCTCAACCTTCAGATCAGAGCACAAACACTCTACTAACTGAGCTACTGTCGCCAGATCTGAGTGAAATCCAGCAGAGCTCTTGACGTGAGCCAGAGGAGGATTAGCAGACTCATGATAACTTGTAATAGTCTGGTTTGTGACATTGTGTCAAAAGTCTCGCAGTGTTGAGACGTGTGTCGAGCACAAAGTGTAACTGTTTCTCAACCAGTGGTCACATGTTCACTGCTTAAACATTATCCACAAAATATAATCAGAACCTATGGAGGATCTTTCTTTTTTCTTTTCTTTTTGCTCTTTTTTCAGCAAGTATTTATCCTTTGGTGTTGACTTTGAATAATTATACTGTAGGTAGTAAAAGACAATGGAGTATGGGAATATAAACCGACAGTGTCTCGCCATGGTCGGCCTCTGCACTGTGAATGGCAATATTAAAGCAGACATTACAGCATCATTTACAACGACAAAGGAAACTTGTTACAGTGACTTTCAAACAAGTAGCCAACACTCACCCAAAAGACTAAAATGAAGACCGTAGTATTGTACAGCCTGCTCATGTCATAACGACGTGTGAACACCAGTGTTTAGCTGTAGTGCATGACTTTGTGCTTCAGTGCCAAGTGTCACCAGAGGCCGGAGAGGCTGGAGTGAGGGCTAAAGTTAAAAACAAGCTGGTAAACGGACTGCATCAAAGGACATTAACTAAACTAAAACATAATGTGAAAGTAAAAATACATGCAACAATTTTTATCGATACATATTAACAGACATGAAATCATGAAGGACACAGAAGAGAAGTTTGACACAATGTTACGTGAACTGTGATAAAAAATAAATGAGGTCTCTGAACCAGGATTTGCATCAGATCTTATTATGAAGAAAATATTTGACTGAAGTGAAGGCTGTGAAACCTCAGGCCTGGAGTGAAAGAGGTGTAAAAAAATGTGAGAAACTGATCTACATTTTTCAGATTTTTAAGGTTCCGCTTTGGGACATTTGACTTTTCCTACTCATAAAATATACAGGGCCCTGGATTACAAATGCACTTTATTGCAGTAATTCCTCTCACTATTTTGAAACTAAAATAGATGGATCTTACAAAAGTGAAACTGAAAACTAATAAATGTCCTTCATCTTTTACATGTGAGGCTATAGGCAAGTACTCAATAATAGTGAAATTAAACAGTATCCACACAGTAGAAAGAGAAAACAGCCATATGAACAGGCTTCACAATTACACTTGCACCACTACAAACACACTGCAGGGTGTGGCCCACATTTGGAGGTTAGGCAGTAGGAGACATGGTTAGTTAAATCTTTAGACGGCAGGCGACAATTTGCCAGTTTATTTATACAACTTTGGTGGGAGCACAGTTGAGGTGCAGATAAATATAACAGTGCTATATCAAAGTGTTATTTTCATTCTGTAAGAACTTTTCGTAAAACAACTTCAGGCACCACTGAACAGTTGTAAATGTAATCCTATATTACACAACATAAATGTGGATATGTGAAAAGAAATATTGATAACACTTTATAGTAACTGCACTAACAGCCTTAAAAAGACATGGACAAAAACTTAACTCACGATGATGAGCAAATAGTTTATTAAGAACGATTATAACTAATTAATATCCTAACGACCCCTTAATTAAGAAGTTATTTAACTGGAATCATCCCTAATAAATGATTTGTTCATTATGAATGACGTCTTTGTTCATGTGTTATTAAAGCTGGTGTAAGGTGCAGTTATTATAAAGTGTTCACTTCTTTATTAAGGCTCTTGTAAGGTGTAATTTATAAAGTGTTCACTTCTTAACTTCAAATTTATTTAACTTATTTGTAAAAGTTTATGTCTATCTCGACTGGCCATAAAAATAAGCCCTGTACACGAGCATGAGGGTAGCTGTGTGATTACTGTGGTGGAGGTAGAGCTCTTGGTGCACAAGCTGCTGCCCAGAGCCTGACCAAACTGTGACCACCAAACCACCCTAAAGCCCAATGGTCACTTTCTACACACTACTTAGTCTCTTGACATAAACGCTGTGTGTTGAAGTAGGCTGCAGTATATAACCATAAATGATACTAAGGGTTGTACATTTAAGAGCTTGTAATGCCCACTTTGACCTGTGAATGCAGCACTTTACTTGTGAAGGACAGCTGACATTTCTGCCCCTGGTGACAGAACTGCACTCTTGCTTGTGGTGGCTGTAAAGTTTACATGGACAGGTGGAGGTTTGTATGCACAGGTCGCCAATAAAAGGTGAGCATTTGTGGTTCTTGTGTAAAAAAGCTATCCTTAACCCTGAACAGTAACTTGGCAACTGCAAATGCTTTTACTAGTTGGAAAAAGTTCCATGTTCGGATTAGTCATTTTCACCACTATTTATAAATAAAAAAAATGTCTGGTACCTCTCATTTGCAAACCTCACCATCCAAATGATGGCCCGTGCGTCATGCCATCACTTTGTGTTTCGCGCCCCTGTTGACCTATTCTTCTGATGATAACGGACCCTCCAACTCATCGGGCCTGGGATGTAGGCGTGAAACTTTCCCCTCAACTTTTCCTCTCTCCTCCTCCCGCGGCCAATAACAGGGCTGACTCCAAAGTGGGGTGTGCTCTGATTTGCTCGTGTGTCCTGTCCTCGCGCTGAGTGACAGCCCACGAGTGAAGACTTCTCGTGTTGCCCCGCTGGACTTGGAGGGGCTGTACGTGACGCTGCGGAGGGGGCGACACTTGTGCTCCAGGACAGAGCAGAGGAGACACGGGAGTAGCGGGAGTGACGGCGTCCATCCGTCAAGCAGCTGGAGGAACCCCACTACCCGACCCTTATGGCTGCTTGAGACACAGCGACAGACCCCCCCTTCCCCCTTTCTTCTCTTTCTCTGGGACTTTTGGTTTTTACTTTGTCGTCCACAGAGCGCGTTGAGTCTAAAAGTTTCTTCAGGTTGAAGTGAATCCACTTGCCGTGGACGTCTCTGGCGGTCATGGATACCCATATAAGGTGGAAAGTTAAACGGAGGATAAGGGACGCTCAGCTCACTTTAGCGGTGATACTGCTTTTTGTCACATCGCAAGCATTTTCAGGTAAGGAGAGGCTGCAGTTTGCACATCCACTTTTAGGCAACAGCGCTCAAAGTTTCTGTCTGATTTATGGTGAAGCCAACCCCTCCTCCCTGTCTCATTCTTTATTGGCAACTATGCAGAACTGGAGAAGTTGTCCAACTAACGCAAATGCGTAATTATAAGAGGAAAAATAGCGCAGCTCCTAATGAACTTGGACAACATAAGGTGACAGTGTCTGTCTGGTCTAAACATTTTTTTTAGATTCTGACTCTAAAATCTCTCCTTTAATTTACTGACATTTAAGCTTCCTAATAGTCTGTTAGTCTTGAGTAGCATGATCGCTATGGACTCGCCAAACGTTTAATTTGGATGCATTTTTTTTTTACAGTGGCCATTTTTAATACCAGAACGCACAAGATTAATTTTTAAAAGGGCGGGGCTCCAGCTTTTCTGAAGTGGTAGGGTGGAGCTGGTAAAGATGTCCAGCATAAGTTTTTGTCCACAGGACTGTAGCGGCAGTGGACAGTTGTCAGTTTGTGGCCTTTTTTTTCTGGAGTCGTGATTTCGTCACCGCTCGGCACAGGGACTGTTGTGTTTGCAGGGTTCTGCAGGGGTCACGAAGCACTGTCTTGGTCACTCACAGGCCTGGCCCTCATGTATTATTAGCCCCATTAGAAGGCCTGCTTTGTTGGTGGTCTGCTGTAAGTCTCCTGCGCATATCTTTATGTTCAACAGGTGGCTTCAGGAGAGCTATGGCGTACAAAAACGTGAAAGTGTCTCAGAATGTGCTGAATCTCCAAAAGCCAAGTAAAAGATGCATGCTGCAGCTAAAATAATTTGTGGTAGAAATATAACAGCTGGGAGTATTTTACAGCTAAATAGAATTACAATTTACTGCAAAAATGTTTTAATTGCAGCCTATAAAAAGGGGTTGTTAAATGTACACTTTGTTATTAGTTTAGTTGGAGAGTGTTTGGCAAATATGTGATCACTGGTGGAAAGTATTTATTAGATAACACACTGGAAAAGGCAGATTAAGTTATTTCTGCAGGCAATATTTAATCAGCTCTTAAAACTGACAAAGAGAGCAACCAGACTCTTGTAAGAAATCCTTAAGGGCAGTGGTACACTTCCTGAAACTTGACACTTGACACATGCCAAATGGGAAATGACTTGATGACTGATTGTTGGCAACATGACAGCTTCTATGTAAACTAATGCAGGCCAATGGTTTTTGTGTGAGTGATTTTAATACAGGTTGTCCCCCTATTCCATGTAAATAATGGAAATGGGAATTTTTTAGGGATTTTTTCCCCCTCCATATATGTGCCAAAATATGAGTTTAATGAATTTAATGAACAGTGAATCTATAAACATGGGTAGATGAGTAGACCACAATTAAAATGAACCATTATATAAAGAATAGGCACGCAGCAGTGGGACAGTGCATCAGTTATAACACTTACATTTTTGAGTCCATATGGAGCCATGACAGTTTGAAGAACAAACATTAAGTCAAGGAAACCTGTAGATTTTAAGGAAGAGGAAGAAGCACAGTTATTGGTGTAATATATGTGATTTTTTTACAAAGCAGGTTATGAGCATCCCTCATAACCAAAAGTTATAGGTTGTGGGTTCTCCTTGGAGGTCATCTTGACATGACATTAATGACAAAAGTCCACTTTGAACTGAGTGGTAATAACAGGAGCTGTATGAGACACGCAGGTCAAGAATGAGCAGAAGGTTAGAGGGTCAAAGGTGAAGGTCAGGACTTTGAAACAGCCTCTTCTACTGGGTGTACAGTTTCACTGCCAGGAGCACTGGATTTTTGTTGGAGATGGATGTTTCCACAGCTTGCAACAAACTGAACTTTGGTTAGTTGCTTATTCAGAATAGTTGTTGATTTTAAACAAAAATTTGGTTGGTGTTGTTCTCTCAACATAAATCATCCTCACGTGCAACGCACTTAACTTTAATAACAACATAACATTCTTTGAATACTTTTATACATGAAAACAAGGGTGGTAGGTCAGACACAGGGGCAGTTTAAGATGGTCCAATAGATACACAACAGGAGAACCCCATCCGTACTGTGCTATATGTTTTTTGCCATATCTCCATACAGTGAAGAAAGCCATTCTTCAGTTTTACTGAACTCTTCCACATCTGGATTCAATAGGTTCCATTGTGCTGTCTGCTAAGCCTTTCAAAAGGCCAGAAAAATGTCTTCCAGATGTGTTTTTCCCATTCTAGGAGGAACTGAGAACTTTGAGGGAGTAACTTTTGCACCAACTTGTGAAGTTTTTAAAAAGATTTCTTATCGCAAAACAACTGTCAGTATAGCCGGGTTTGTAAATATAATATGCTGTGTTTTAAGTTGGAAGAGCTGCAGATGTATAGCATAGACTGTATAAATCACACTATTTGTAGTTATGAAGCGGATCAGAAAATGCAAAAAAGTTTTCTTTGACCATTGCTCTGGTCAGAATCCATTCTGCCTGAACTCACCTGTCCACGCCTTTCACTTCATATTTTTCAGTCCATATCCCAGACTGTGTTGTTGTATAGCAGCGGCCTGTTTCAGACTCAATCAGATAATTGGAGTGGCATTGTGTGTGTGCCTTATGGTGTAGCCCTGAGGAAGGAATCTGAGTGAGCCGGGCTGTGGAGCGAGGCAGTGACCCTCGACTGCATGTGCCACTTCATCTTGTAAATGCAGCCTTTGTGGACGGCGCTCTGTAAATCAGCGCTAATGCCTGACAACAAAATGGTAGATAAAACCAAATATGCAAGATTTAAACCTCTTATATGTTTACATGGCTCTTTGTGGAGAACAAAGACTGCTGTATTGCTGAAGCCGGTATCTTTGTCAATGTGTTGTCTACTTTTCCAGACCAATTAAGGTTCAAAACATGACTGCTTTGTACTCATTATAGAGTATGGAAACTAATTGGGGCCAAGTTTAGGCTGTTGTGCTTGTGATGTAGAGCCACAAGCAAATTTGTTATTGAGGTATAACTACAGATGCAATATTCTCACCGAGCTACCCTAGTTTAAGCATTATGGATAAACTAAAGAAGCTTAAATCCCACGATGCAACTTTTCTTCCAGTATGGGTTGCTGGTGTAGAATGCAGTATACCTGGCAGAATGAGAACCGTAATCCTGGTTGAAAAACATAAAGGGCCGTATTGACTTGTGCTGGAAAACAGTACTTTTCAGTGTAATGGTATTATAATCATTGAGCATGGAAAGCAATGTGTGAGTCATCCTTTCCAACCCCAGTCCCCCTCGGTCAGCCCAGCTCTGCCACAGCCCACTGCCTCACCACAAGAAATACTCACTGTAAGCACTTTAGCCTCACCGCTTCATTTTGGTCACTTCAGGTCCCTTCTGCTATCGGTACAAAATAGTTTTCCTTAAACGGATTGATTTGTTTTGGGGTTTTTTTGCGTTTAGGAATGGGTTGTATGGGACCAGAAAGAAATAGTAAATGACATGGGTTTGGAAACATTCTAACATTGAAAAGTAATCCAGCTCATGGTGTTGTATTAAATCTCACTTGTTTTCTGTTTTGATTCATTTTTAACATGTTGTTAAAAGTTCTGTTCTGTCTTGGTATGAGTTTGAGAGTTCTAATTTCCATTTATATAAAGCTTGGGACTGTGTTAAACCATGGAGATTTTAAGATGCTAAGTAGATACTAAGTGTAGCGTAGCAGACCTGGGCCTTTGGTCTGTTTCAGTGCGGCCCCCTCCCGGCAAGTTTTTTGATAATTATTATTATAGCATAGAAACAGATTACAGTAGCCCATATTTTACAGAGTTTTGCTTATGAGCATTTGTTAAATGATCGTGTTGGTCTGGCCCTGCGCCGCATACCAGGGTTCAAATATGGCCCTCAGGAAAAAAGAAAATTGCCCACCCCTGCTCTACAGAGTGATAAATGTATTTGCCAGTAGTGACCCAGCAGCTTAGTGGGTTGTTCTCCTGCTCTTTTGTTTACTTTTGTTTGCATTGGTTTGACAAATGCATCTCTATGAGCGGTTTAGGGGTCTGTGCTGTAGGCTACTTTACACCACTTGTGTGTTAATAGATAGAACAAACTGATTAGCCATGGAGAAAAAAACATTTGCTCAAGACAAAATATAGCAGATGAAATTTACTTACAACTAAGTACAATTTGGCATCAGAGAACATTAAGTTGATGGTGTTGTAAGTGTAAATTGTAATCTTGAGTCAGTTTTTCCATCTCAGGCTGTGGTGGACAGCAGACAGTGATTTATCTCCACGGCTGTGTGCTGCAGCATGGAGACAGTGAAGTCAACCATCTGGCATTCCCCCTGTTAAAGCAATACAAGTTTGTGTAAAACAGCAGTCCACAGGAGAGGTGCTGAGACAAACGTTCAGGTGCTTCGTGCTTGGACTGTGTGACATCGTGTAGCTGTCAATCTGTAGGTCTATGTCATGTGTTTGTTTTGCTCCTATGGTCCTGTAGGCTGTGTTTAACCATGCGGGTTACTTGGACGTTAGAGACGCTCACTTGACTTGTTGGTAAAACTCTGATTTGATGACAAGGATCCGTCATGCCTCAGTTTCTATAAATAGCTAATTTTAAGTATTTGTTTTCAATGTACCACAAGATTTATGTCTTCTCATGGGAAAACTGGGCTGACCTCAAACGTTGGCAGGAAGTGTGCAGGTGTACTTATAGGTCAGAAAGTTCTCTTCTCAAATAATTTGCCTGTTTACACGGTTTCTCATTTTAGGAGACACAGATCTTGAGTCTGCATTGTAGAAACTAGCTGCTTGCTTGGGTTGCTACTTGCCTGATTAGGGTTAAATTTGTCAGTGCTTAACCTTCCTGTTTTTAAGCGAACACAGTTTGCCTTTACTTTGTTATTAGCCTTAATGGTAACCTTCTGTATCCACTGCAATCTTCCCTTCCTACCACATTTGGCTTTAGTTATGTTGTTTTTTTATAACAGAATCAGGTGGATGCAGACAGTGTGCCAGGGATGCGCAGCAGGAGGGGGAAGTTTCTCATTGGGTGTTGATATTTTCTGAGGTGCAGGGTCCTCCCTATGACTCCTAATTACTCCATGTCCTCAGCGCCAGGTCAAGCATGTGCCGAAGCCAGGCCTCACTTCAGGACGTCCCACAGCAGCACAGGGGGCAGTCAGAGACACAAGAATGTTAATCTCCCTCATAAAAACTTAGGCAACCCTCCTCCTGTCAAATGATCTTGTCTGTATGTGTTGTTGTTAGTCCCTGGGCTTTGTGCGGAAATAGTGTCTGGAGAGAGAAACTGGTGAATGGGATCCACCACAGAGCTGGCTCTGCGCCCACTCCAGGCTTACAAATCTGCCTCTGAAGTTACTGTTCCCAGGAACAAGAAAAAGGCAGAGCGACAGAAGGAGGTAGAGAAGTGTGCACTGCTAAGCTAACAATAGCACTTGAGAGTAATGTAGTACATCCAAGCAGAGGATTACAAACGCTTTACACTTAGACTGTGTCATTTTATGAATTCATTACATTTTACTGTATAGAATAAAGTGCCAAATTGTGTCTGGCAAACATGCCCATAAAAGAAACAGCAAAACCACTGGGTTCTTACAGCTTAACTTCAAAGTTACACTGTCTGTGCTCAGGGGCTGGAGATCTTTAGTCCAGTCGATTCATCTTTCAGTAGAGTCATAGTCAACCAACAATTTTATCAGTCGACAAATTTATTGTATTGTAATTTCAAGGGTTCATGTAGACCAAAGCAGGAAGGGGAAGGCATAGAGGGATGGAGTTATCTGGAGATGTGGGAGTGAATAATGACTATAAATGGCACGGTGGCTGAGTGGCTTTCACCTCACAGCAAAAAGGTTTGACTCCCAGGCCACCCGGGTGTTTATCTGCAGAGTGTGCATGTTTCTCCCCGTGTCTGGGTGGGTGTCTTCTGGGCACTCCGCTTTTCCCCATCAATCCAAAACATGCACAACAGACAAAAACCTCCAGCTAAGGTCATCCTAACCAAGCCCAGCTCAAGAGATGTGGCACCCGCTCCCACGTGTTGCCCTAGCAGCATTGAAGGATGGTTTTAATACAAGATAAATTTCCCTTATGAATGAAGAATAGTACTGTTTTTTTTTCATCTTTCATCTTTCATCTTGTGAGTACAGTTTGAATTAGAGGCTAAGAATACTGAATAGTTTTGAGAGCTCACAAGTCACAACACGCCTACTTACAACAGCGAATCGATATTTCTTTAGTCCACTACAGCCCCTCTATGCTCTGCCTCTGAGGAATTGGGAAAAAAAAAAAAATCACATGTGGAAACTTCATAGGCTCAACTTGCATTTTTCTCTGTAGATCAGTTCATGGTGGCCACGATTTGCCAAAAGCATAAATGTTATCTTCTGGTATATTACATAACAGGGTTTTGATGATAAAGTGCTTTGATGTGTTGACAGAAATATATGGACACTATAGGAGTCAAATATAGGATGTTTATGTTGACAGATGAAAGAACTTGAGTGGAAATGTGAGTGTGATGTTGATGAGCTGATATATTTCCTGGCATCGGTGCAGCAAAGGAAGCCAAAGAGAGCTGTGGTGGGCAGTGTACACAAGACCGTGTCATGTAAACAGTTCATAGGGAAGCTGCCACTTGCACATGAAGGGTTGTGTGTGAGGGAAAAGTAAATTTAGTTTTTAGAGCCAGAGGAGCGGGACTCTCGAGGGAATGCTGCCCTGAGAAGGTAAACACTCCACTTAACAAGGTGCGACCTGGGCCGTACCTGTGGTCTCAGCGGGTCTGCAACAAGATCAGCGCCTGCTAATGCTACTGTATGCGACAAGTTCAGAATTCATAAGCATCGATCAAAGCTGGTTTGACACACTTCATTATTACTGCATTGTTATGTCACGCTTACTTGACCTATAAGCCTCCATTTGACCCTTTGGCAAATCGCCATACAACTTCCCAGATGTTACGTTTCCTTTATGATCTGTCTAAGAATGTGACTTTCTTGCAGAACTCAAATCTTTTTAGAAGAAGAAAATATGGACATTTGAAGGTTAAATCAATTTGTGTCCAACTAATAGTATTTGAAGTAAAAGAACACGTCATGTCCTGGTTCTTACTACGGGCTATTGGCTGTTCTTCCTTAAACAGTCTTGCTCTGTCTTGCATAATTTTATGCAATATTTGCATTGGAAATATTTAGGTGCTAGTACTTGTTGCTTGAGGGTAGTTTTTCTCATTGTATCATATACAGAGACATAGTACAGAGGATTTACTAGCATTGGATCAGTTGTTTATTTGTTTGCATTTATTATTATGAGTGAGTTTGTACAGAGCAGTGCCAGGCATCATCTCTGTAAAATTCAGTTTAAAACTATGCAGCAGAAAGGCTCAATTGCTCTTAACATCACCTATTTGATGCATACACTAAATGTTTGGTTTAGTTGAATTTTAGTTCCTTTAACTGTTAAATATTAGATAGAGCAATTCTCAATCTCAGATCTCAGTATTACCTTCTGGATGAAACTAAAGTTTAGGAAGTCAAATCTAAGTGATCAATTTGTCTCTGCAAACACAAATAGTGACAGAAAGACAGTTTGTCAGAGCGAGGGTTGCCATGACATAACCAGGCTCAGGTTAATGAAGTGGGCCTCGCTGTGCAGTGACTGATGGACATTTTGTGTCCTCTGGCTCAGTCTCTGAGGTTCATTATGAGTTGATGACAGACAAAGTGCTCTCTTTATTTGGACATCAGCCTGTGGTATGTGCATGAAATATGAATGTGAGCACAGTGCATCACACTGACATCTCCTTTTCAAAGTCAAGGGCGTGGTGCTGGGATTAATGCAGCTTCCCTCTGCTTCAGGTACAGCTGTCTTAGGCCTTGTACGTACCTGTACCTATTTGAAATATTTATATTATGTAACAGGCATCTAAAGCGTGGTCTATCATGTTTCCCAGTCTTCTACACACAAACAATAATGGCATAGTGTAATATTTACTTTATTAAAGAGGCACTATGTAACTTTTGTGGTGGAGAGTCCGCAACCTCTTTGTCTTTGCTTTGCCTGGAATGTTCCACAGTGGTAGTAAACTGAGTTATCTCTATGGAGACAGGCAGGAGATACCACCAGGCCAAATTACAGGTCAGATCTTTGGAGAGGCGAAGCTGCTCAATGAAAATGTTTTTTTAGCAACAAAAAATGAATTTGGTTAAATGCAAGATGGATAAGTTTAATGCCATGTAACATTCCAGACAAAGCAATAACATCTCCTTGGAGACAAGCAGGGGGCAGAAATGTTACATAGTGCACGCTTCACAACTAATATATTTGCCACATGGAACATCAAACCTCACAATCTTTATCCTAAATGTTATCAGTTTAACTTTGTATCTTCACATAACACAACCTGTCAATGATAATGTCTCTCAAACAGGAAGTTTTTGTCATATTTTCCATGACCACATATACACACGCAGACACACACACACAGACACACACACACACACAATAAAAACAATATTGTTTAAAGAAAGCATCTCTGAATGGACCTGCGCTGCACTCCATGTGAGGGCAGTGTAATGGCATCCAGCTGGAGCCATTTGCAAAATGTACAAACACGAGCCATTTGCCTTCCCACCTTTCACTCTCAGATCGGGGCTATTGAAGAGTGCAGCCTGTGTGTGTGGTCTCTATAGACACTGGAGACACTATACCTGTGTGTGCTGGGTAAATGTCTTTGACCAAATGAATGGAAGCTATGACTTGTCACAAAAACACAAGCAGCAGAATGCTAACTATTGTCTTTTTGTTTGTCTCCTACGTCATAAAGTCATTTTAGCACCTTTGTTCTAGCCGTGTTTGCCTAAACATTCGTATATCTTTGTGACCATTTCTATCAGGCCCTGACATTTCTTTGCTTTTTTGCTGACTGCTTCTCGGCAAATAACCGCAACATTTACTTGTCAGTTGGTATTTGCACTTTAGCCAGTCACAGATTTAAGTATTGTTTGTATTTCTCAGACAAAACATAAAGGGCCTGTACTTCCTTTTTATTTATTCAAGGTCAGGAAAATGCCCATGCTGCGTGCTGTAAGTGCAGCTCTTTGCCAAAAAACTGTGCCTTATTAATGGGTGTTACTTTATAGTTCCTGACTGAGGACTATAAAATAACACCCGTGTGTCATGGCCAATTTTGTTCTTTTAGGCATGTTATTAGATGAGAACCATGTGGAATCAACTACCATGGAGCATACCAGACAGTTGATCAATCATGGAGCAAGGTTGTGAGAGAAGAACGAAGTGTTCTTAAAAAAAATCTGTAAAAAATCTGTAAAAATCTGGTAACAGTTATACTGTACAGTGGATACTGAGCGGCTCCAAACTGCTTCTGCGTTGTTTGTATGTTTGACTGTAAGTATGTTTTTGTGTAATTATGCAGCAAATATATCTGTCTACATTCGGTTGCCTTTGGTAATACAAGACACTCCTGAGTCTATAGACATAAGAGAGTCTTGGCTACAGCTGTGTCCTGCAGTTCTCCCGCTGTGCTTCTGGCTTTAGGAGCAGCTGTTTGTCCTGGTGGTTTTGGTTTGTGGAGATGCGGTTGTAGGTCACAAACCCACATCATATTGTGCTACGACCCAGTGTACTGCTGCGGTGACCAGGGTATAGCCCAGACCAATGGCCTGAAAGTGTGCTAATTGTATGGCTGTGGCCAAAGGCAGGCAGTGGCAGGTTTATCATGCACAGAGATGGATGGAAGGGTTGGCTTTACGCTGCTGTAACCCGTGATCATGGCAGATCTATAAATGGGCATGTTTCTGTTTAGTGCTGAAATGGATAACAGAATCTTCCCACGGCCACAGCGGTCAAGTGTCCCTCTTAGTGACTGTACAGTTTCTGACTCAGCTCAAGTTTGAAAACCAAAGTCAGGAATTTACACAGTGAAACCTTGGCAAAGCATACAGCCCTGTCAGTGTTTGTCACTTCCTAATGCATGATCCCACTGTTGTACAACAAACGCTAACATGGTCTTTGTTGTGTTTTCTTGCAGTGGAACCAGTAGACCTCTTGAAGATTTTAGATTTTCACAATTTACCGGAGGGTGTTACGAAAACAACAGGATTTTGCACACATCGGCGGTCAACACAAGAACCTGATGATGCCTACCGAGTAGCCAAGAACGCCCAGCTCTCTGCACCCACCAAACAGCTCTATACAGGTGAGCGACTTGTTTTAACTGCTTTATTTTAATACTACATCAGAAACGCTCAGACACTCCTTTGCCCTGATATATCCTCAAGGCTTTCCGGGGAAATCCCAAAGTGTTCCTAGACCAGCTGGTAGACATAGTTCCAGCTTTTCCTACTCATTTCTTAGTGCCTTTTAAATCTCTTTTTCTATAAAGGATAATGTTGCTTTTTATATTCCCCCTTTTCTTAGCTAATTTAGCCGTAATTATCTCAACATGAATAAAACTACAGAGGGAAACACTACAAATGTATATATACACCACTTTTCTTGTTAACAGCTAGATAAGATTAAAAGTGCCCCATTAAAATGAATGGAAAAGCAGTGAAAACAGAGGTGGGGTGAAGGGACGTCTGGATTTCCACTTCTGCCTTGTTCTATTGTGCTGACGTGGCTTTGGGTTACTGCTCCTCTCTCCTCCTCCCTCCGTCTTCTCTTTTCCTTATTTTCCCTCACAATTTTCTCTCATTCTCATCCACCATTGCTACTGGCTAACTTCTCTTTAGCATCTAGACTCGAAGTAATGGTTTGTTATTTTTCCTCTAGCTCAGTGTTTCCCAACCAGGGTTACGGGAGCATTTAGCAGGGGGTACTTAGCTCCTCTCAGATATTTAGAAGAAGGTGAAATTTAATACAGATGTTCTTTGTAGTGCATTTAACACCCTCAAGAATGTTTTAGAGGAGTTTGGACATGGGTATCTATAACTGAATACTACTTTTCAACATATATATTTGCCTGGTATTTGAGTTAGGGGGTTCTGCAGCTTAGGGAGTATTTGAGACAAAAAAAGTTGGGAAGCACTGCTCTAGCTGACAGATAGCATTGGTGCTGCTGGGAGTCGAGCAGGAAGAGGACTAGCTATTCTCTCCTCTTAAGACTTCTCAAAGCTTGTATTGGATGGCGGCCTCAGACGTTTTTACAGATGTATCTTTGGCCTGACTGGACCTTTGATGCGTGTCGTGGCTCAGCTCTGGGGCTTTAGGTTAGAGCCTGCGGAGATGGCGTGTTTTGTCATGCTCTTCAATCAAACAAACTGAGTTCTCTTTGAAGCCGGTGACACCACAGTCCATATGAGGCGCGGAGATAAATATGCTGTAATTATACTTCTGTGGATCCTACAAAATAATAGTCTGCAATGCTTAAAACAAACTTGAGAGAGTACATTACAGGCCTCAGTGGTCTCCCGATCTTAAAACAGCAATATGTAACTTTTCTGGAGTTACTGTAAAGAGAAAAAAGGGTAGATAGATGTAATTATGTAAATAAATCGGGCAAAAACACTAGATTTCACAATACTTTCACAATGGCTTGGAGATGGTGATAAAAATCTAACTGTGATCTCAGTACTGTGGCAATCTGCTATTGGTCAAATCGCCATATTTTGATCACTAATTTTATAAAATTTACATGAAACATTATGAAATTGAAATCATGATCTAGCTCCAAAAAAATCAGGCTATTAATTTTTTGGCATATCGCCCACCTCTAACTTTGAGATGCATTGTTCCCTATTCACAATCATAGAAACATCACACCATAATAATAGGTAACAAAGAAAGTATGTCATCTCTGGAACTAGGGAGTCCGACCCTATAGGTGTAAAACCCACAGCTAGAGAAAAGTTCCGTGGTGTTTTGAAGAGAGCGTGCAGAGGGGCATTGTTTGCATACCTCCTTAAATAAGAATAAATACACTGTAGAAATGTTTATGTTCATACAAATGCCATACAGTGTTGAGAGAGTGTAACTGTGCAGTGCTCTGGCTCCATTTGTATAGTTAGACCTACTCTGGTAAATTACACTAATATATTCCAGAAGACAACTGACCCTATGAAATCATTTTACCCATTTCCATTAAACCCATGTTCGCTACTAAATTATGACTTTGGCCCAGAGCCTAGAGGTACTGTTTGCCTAAAATATCAATGTCATAGTGACAAGTAAAGTGTGGATACGAAGAGGAAACGTGTACCGTGTATACAAGCTTCTTTTTTCCCATCCGTTTGGTATTAGCAGTAGCTCTGATGCAGAATTAAAGTGGCCCATGACCCTAAGCCAGTCTGTAATGATGTGTTGGAAAAGTGCAAGAGCAGACATGCAATCATTAAGCAAACACGTGGAAGAGATGATTCATTTCAATATACTAACGATTGGAAACACAAGGAATCTTTCTTAGTATTTTGTACTGTGGAAAAAGAAGCAGGCAACACTTCTATGCTGTACAAGTGAAAACAGAAAGTACTTTGTCTATGTTGGCACATGTTCAGATGCTCTCGTGGAGTACTACAGTCAATCAGATGCAGTCATCCCGGTCTCAGTGATATCTGACTGACTAGGTTTTGTTTGTCTTGCCTTATGAGCCCAGGCGCTGCTGGAATCGGACCCATGTAGTTCCAGTTTTATTGCTCTTAATGAGCAACTACACTAGAGAAACCAGCCTCAGTAAGCAGAAACATACAGTAATGCTTTAGGACATGTTGTTTTGTTTGAATTTGGTTTGGCATGAATCAAATCAGATTATCAAACCAACAAGTAAAAGTTTGCAGTTCTTTCCTAGAAACAGTCCTGCATTAACACTGTGACCCAGGTGCATCACTTTTCATAAAAATCTGAAACGTACTCTTTATGTGCAAATCCACAAACATGTTTAATACGTTGCCTAAGGCATTTGGAATGCTGTTTCTCCAAAAGAGAAGAATACATTTTGACAGCAGTGACTGAGTCGCCTTTTTTATTGTGAAGAAATCTTTCTCTGGTCCATTTACCAACTAGAGTGATTGTTGAGAGGTTCTGTCACAGAGCTGGCATTACTTCTGCTTCTGACTCTGTAACCAGTTATATGTTTTTAAGAACAAATGAGGCATGTAGGGACGCCTTTGACAGAATATGACCCTCCATAATGTGATGTATTTTCATGTAATTTGGGTCGTTGGTCGTCTTGTAAACTCTGGGTCTTTTGGCACCACTGACCCTGCGTTCCCACTCTCTTCCCTCATAGAGGAGGAATGAGCTATCTGTCATCTGGTGCCTGGAGCACAGGTTGGAGAAACACATTCCTGAGAAACCTGAGCCTGGTGGAGTGACCCCCCACTGCCCTCCACCAGGACCCCATGAGCCCTACAGCAGGACAGCACACTGGAGATGCTTATTCTTTTCTCATATCTGTAGCTCCTTGTCACTCCCTCAGTACAGTCTGCCTTACAGCAGCAACAGCGTGGATATTCAAGGGATATCCAAATATAGCTTTAATGAGGCTCATTTATATTAACGCAAATCTTTAGACCAGACATTTTGAAAATCAAACAATTAAAGAGTCAAAAGACAGCAGATGAACAAGAGACAAACGAATGGATAACTGTCTCAGAGCATTTAAGATTATTTTGATTTTCTCTTGTAATGTGATCATTGAAATAGAAAAAGTTAAATATAGAGTAAACAAGAAGACCATAGCTTCTGCGACTCTGGTATGGTTTAGTACTTGAGCCCCTCTGCTTTGTCCAACCTCAGGTTTCCATACCACATTCCCTCAGAGGCAGCTCATCCTCCTCGGCCTCTGATTGGCTGTTCAGACGGACTTGTGCCAATGTTACATTTTCCAGACCGCGGTAAAGCAGGAGTCTGATGGCTGCATGAGGTGCTACAAAACCACTGCAACCACAAATCTGGACTCTTTCTTCACAGTTCTGGAACTTTCTCTTGTCTACCGAAAGACTATATTCTCAAGACTCCAAATGAAACACCAATCAATCTGTCTCCTGTGTTTCTAGATAAAAAGATATGCATGATGTCTTTTACATGGCACTATATTTCCTTTGTTTGAGAAATAAACCATATGCTATAAAAATATGAAGTGTAATGGATCCGAGCAATGGAATGTTGTCCTTCTGCACACTGCACTCTCAAATGTCTTTGTTTTTCTGTCTGTGGCCTTCCTTAATATATTATCATTTTTCATTCATTCTTCCACCTTTGCGTTCAGGTGATGCCTTCCCAGAAGACTTTTCCATCTTGGCCACAGTGAAGCCAAAGAAGGGCAGCCAGTCTTTCCTGTTGTCCGTGTACAATGAACAGGGCATCCAGCAGCTGGGACTGGAGGTCGGCCGCTCCCCTGTGTTCCTCTATGAGGACCAAACAGGCAAACCCAGCCCTGAGGACTATCCGCTCTTCAGAGGAGTCAACCTCGCCGATGGAAAGTAAGTGATTTAGGGATCAGCTTTCAATCTGTCATCACATTTATTCACTATTATGCAAGTAAATGTCTTCCCATTACATGTAATCAGTGCCTGTGTTAGCCCTTTGGCACATCTGCATTGGACTGATTGTGCTGGCACCAACAGGTGAAATAAGAAGAATGGAAGAATTAAGACTTACAAACTAAGTGGACTTACTTGTCATGTCACGTCATGTCTCTAAATCACAGTGAAGTTATTTTTGTCTGTCCCTGGGCCACAATTATAGTCGAGTTGTACAACCACAAACACAAGACAGACATTTTTGTTATTGCTTCTTTGTGTGTGCTGTAGTGTATAATGCAATACCCATTTGTGATACAGTGTTTGAAAATAAAATTCTTCAAGTTATTCCACCATCTTTAAATCTTTGGGCTTTAGTTAGACAGGCTCTTTCTCTCATGTCTACACTATAAAATGTCTGTCAAACACAATAACGGAGTGCAGTGTGTGCTAATGCTAATGCTACTTCACATGGTGTCTTTTTCAGGTGGCATCGGGTGGCCATCAGTGTGCACAAGCAGAGCATCACTCTCATTTTGGACTGTAAAAAGAAGACCACACAGAAACTGCTCCGAAGCCCCAACCCAATTATTGACACCAAAGGAATTATTGTGTTTGGAACTAGGATACTTGACGAAGAGGTTTTTGAGGTAGGCATCTCTCAAATTTCAAGTGTTCATCAGCAAAGATTTACAATATTGCAGCTGTATTATAATGATGCTAGTTAACACTGCATGGCTCATTTCTGTCGACTTTTGTTCTGCAATTTTGCTGCCTGTAGCGTTGTTTAATGGGACGTTTCCTGTTGGAGTTTAAGTCTTGAGTCTGAGGCAATGGGAGAAAATAGACAAAGACGCCATTGAATAATAAGATAGGCCTGCGTTTCAATATAATTATTTATGTGTGTGTGTATATAAAGATTGTAACATTTGTTGAAATCAGATGAAATGAGGAGATAGCGCTGGAGGTCTTGCGGGCATTTCGAGAAACCCTCGTCAAAGATTAGATCAGAATTCAAAATTCCAGACATACAGTCACACCTATGACTAAAAAGGCCTCACCACCTCACTGTGGTTTCAAAAGACTTCTAATCTTCTCATCAGCAATGTGGTTTTCTTGTTAATATATCTTCTCAACAAGCTTTCACAAGTTTTTTTTTATTGTTATTAAAGAAAGGGCTTTCCCATAGTTTTATCCGATATTACTGAGGGAGCTTAATGTTGAAATGCCAGAATACGCTAATACCCGCTGATGCCCCATGTAAACACAAGAATAATGTATGCTGATCCTTAGAGCGGAGCTGTCTTTTGTGAGCTGAGCGGGGCTCGCATTTGTGTGCTAGCTGTATATGAACCATCCGAGGCAAACACACATGTGTGGACTAAGACGCACAAGGAATCGTATTGTCTTTGTACTGTCACAGTGCTGCTTGTTTAAAGGGGGATTAGTCTGTGAGTCTAGGGCCCTCAATAATAATTAGTAACAGAGGCTGACTGATGTGAGTGATGCTGAGCCAGCTGACCTTTCACCTCTGCACTGCTAAACTCCAGCACACAGAATGAATGTAATATGACATCACCAGCTCCAAGCGCGTCTCAGCCGTCGTCTCCGCATCTCCATATATGATGGGATGTAAAAGTGCACTTTTTACTGAGATCCTAAAACATTGTAATGGTCATTGGACAAATGTACAGTCTGGCAGGAATAGGTTTTGGCTATAAATAAATATGTTATGCTATAAATATGTGTTAAAATCAATAGTAGAACTCGATTATGCTATGTGACAGTATTCAATTATACTTAATGATATTAAATTGACACAATTTCCAAGTGTATAAGTCAGACTACTAGTTACCATGGGAACAGACTGATATTTTGTGAGGGGTGTTTTAAGGGCTCCTGCTGTGTCTGCCAGGTGGGAGGCACGGCTGACTCCAACGAGTGAGCCAAATGGAAAATATGTTGCGTTGTTTTCAAATTGAGGTTCCCTTTTCTCCCGTTTACTCCCTTCTCCAAAGTTTTCCTTGCTAAAGATGACTGTGTACGAGACAAAGCGTGTTTGTACGTACAGTAGCCGTGGGGCTGCTGGTGCCTATGGACTGAAGTGGGTTGTGGTTTGGTTACTGTGGCCGCAGAGCTGTCTCAGTCTACCTTTCTGCCTTTTCCTGGTATCAAGCATAAGAATTCTCCTGCCAGTCAAGACATAGAGTGTAATTATGGTGGGGGTGATTTAAGAAGAAAACTATTTCACCTGGTAATGATGTGTTACAAATGCAACAGTAATTACAGAGTTATAATAACTGTCATACACCTCTTAAATATCACTCATTAGAGTCTATTACCTCGTCATTATAACAGCAGCTAATGACTTTTTACATATTAAGTTTAGGCTTAAATTGAGTGTATTTGTCGAGCAAACACAGTCTCAAACTGTGTTTAATTATGTGGTATAAGAAATGAGTCCAACATGCCTAATTGCAGAGTGGTAAAGAGTATAATAGTAATAAAGTGTAATAAATGGAAGTATTGGTGTGTTTAAGCACAACATACAGTACTATACAGCACAATTAATAGCACTGTCACCAATATTAATTATTTAATATTAGTTTAATGTGCTTAAGTAAGTAGACATCTTTTAGTTTTGTCGTCACGTTAAAGTGAAGTGGAGATGGTCCAAAGTATAGTACAAATGATCATGTTGGATGGAAAATGGGAAGGAGATATGGAGTCATCACTTTGGATCAAACCCCGGAAACATTGATAACGCTCTGTTTGTGCTCATGACCTCATCCTGAGGTTTTTTGGTTTCCACTGATCCGACTGTCTGTCCATGTCATGTGTATGATTGTTTAGAAAGGGTTAGTAAAACTTTGTGAAAATAGATTGTGCAGCCAAGACACTGGTGTTCATTTATAATAGGACAGGGAGAAGCCAGGACATGAACTTGGGCTTGTTAAGAGCTTTATTAGACTGATGACTTTTACACATTCTAGTGCCTTCAGTCTGGGTCACTACCCTTTGGAGATCAGAGGGATCAGTCATGAGGAACAGAGGTGCATCTGAAGGATCTCATTTACACCCTCACCCAAACCTCCGTGTAGTTTTTGTTTTCTAAAGACAAGATGTGTGGTAATGCTACTCTGTGTAAAACTTATACGTAATGTAATACCCATTTTAATGTGGTGGTTTGTAACTTTCTACTAGTTACTTGAAAGGCTGATGCAGAGCTGGTTAGGGTAGTTTTATCTGGATTAAACATCATAACTTAATAATAGACAGGGGAGCTTTTGGTTGTTTTGTTTAGGTTTTCACAGATAAGTCTAAGGTTTTCACAGATAAGTCTAAAAGTGAAGTTTATGGTCTAAAAGTGAAGTTTATGGTCTAATAGTTTCTTTTCAGCATATAATAAATGCATCTCCTGAAATTGTGTATTGTCAAATGTTGGTCCACATACACATGGAGATGGTTTACTCGGTGTCAGGAGGGTTATAATTGAACACATCCTTTAAATATGGCCATTGAAAGCCCTTTTTGGAGATGTTTTTTGGAGGCATTACTGAAAGACTGGTATAAACTACATAAAAGTGACAAAAATACAGCAATTGTCCAAATGTGCCAGCACACTTCTCTTAATAGTGTCCACTGGGCAGCAGAATTCCCAGCCCCCCCCCCCCGGGCGTTCCAAGTTCCCCCTCGGGTAATG
>KN486581.1:89296-102739 GCA_000787095.1 Periophthalmodon schlosseri
CCCGCCCCCCCCCCCCCCGAGTCGTTCAAGTTTCCACTGCGGATAATGAACAGAAATTCTCTAACTCGTGTCAGATGTTTGTCTTTCACTCACTTTTCCTCTGTTATTCCTTCACTGTGTCAGCACGTCGAAGTGTGCCCTCAGCAGTTTTCTTATGTAGATTTCTGCTAACAGCCAAATCAAACAGTCTTTTTCTTTGCTTTTAGGCTCGGCAAGATGTTCAGATTTCCACTAGAGCAAAAGAAAATGCTATAGGTAGATGAAAATGTTGCGCTGCGTTGAGTTAAATAGTCAGGAAAGATGCTCTCGTTGGTGTTGAGCTCTGGTGGAGAAGCTGTGGGGAAAAGGAGGGATGAGGCAGAGATTTTTTCAGGGGCTTGAGTTGGATAAGTTTGGGTAAGTTGTGTGGCAGACAGGTCTGTTGCTCTTGGAAGCCTGGACCACTGGAATCAAGCTAGAGTCTGGATGAGTAGGTTGACGCTGTCTGCATTCATGAGTTGGATCTTTTGTTCGAAATTGGATCAAGGTTAAGCTTCTCAATGTCATAATGGTAAAAAGATTATCCTCTTTCTATTTCAAACGGAGACCGAATCCCCTGACACTGCATAATTCACCTTTCCTTTCTAAATACAACAAAACAAAAAAGAAAAAAAAAAAAAATGCATGTTAGTAAAAATAGTTCATGCAAAAAAACATAGAATTAGTTGAGTTGTAATTAAGATCCAGATTCAGGCATCTGTAATCGACGATCGTTTGTGTGGTTTGGAGCAGAGTTCAGACTTTTGAGGAATACTTTTTTGTTTTCATTTTGTTGGAATTCATTAAGGATTAGGTTAGTCTGCCTTGTTTATGATCAGGAAATTAATATTGGCAGACATTTTTTAATAAGACAAAAATATATACTCAATTGAGAATTGGGAATTGTTCAAATATGAGGAAAAGTACTGAGAATATGTTTTTGTCATCTCGCCCAGCCTTACACCGAAGGCCCCGGGCAGGTGTTGACTGTTGTCCCTCCTGATTTATGTCCCCACTGCAGCTCACTGACCTGGGCTCCATGTTGTTTGGTTTCTGCGGTCATGTTGGAAAAAGCCCAGGTGGTGGTGGACCTGTGAATGTGCTGGTGTGCTGTGCTCTGGCAGAAAAACGACTCCGAGCTCACGGCTGACTGTGTAAATATGTCATGGAAGTAGTTCTCCTTAAGTACAGCCAGACCTCCCACAATCCAACTCCGCTCCGGCGGGGTTGTCCTACCCACATTCTCTATTAGCACACAGGAAATGATAAATAATAACCGCCTTCTGGGTTTTACGCGGAGGTGCCACTGTCTTATGTCTTTTTGTTTGTTTTTTTACTCACTTCACGTCTTCAGTAGTCAGTCTCACACAATTTAATAAAATGCAATAACCTGAAATGTGTCAGGCATTTTGAGTCCTGTGCTTTTCAGTGGAAGGAACACAATGAGCTCAGTCTCTCTTTCATGATTGTGGGTCAGGCGCAGATGCAGCCAGATGTTTGGCTTCAGCCCCACTAGAGCTCTCCTATGCCCCCATCTGGTCACAGCATGTATCGCATATATTCACATGGGTATTGCAAGTGCTGGAATCATGGACTACTACTGTAACTACTGTAATCTTACCACTGACAGCACCATGTATATGATAATAGTGATTACTTAATCCCACCTTAATCTAATTTTTCTGCTGCTGTTGCTATTACACTCAATCAAACCGCTATACATCCTGTATAAGAAGCCAGCACGAACCCTATATGCCTCTATAGGGGACGTGCAAAACTAGACACGGCTTGAATAAAGTCAAAATTCTTCTTATCCTTTCTGTTTTGTGTGTTTGAAACTATTTTGGTAGCATAAAGTATAAGTGAGGTCAGCCATTTTGTTCTGCTGGTTTGCAGTGGAGTATGGCTGGAGGAGCAGTGGCCAGCATCTCTGTCGTATATCAGAGACGTCCAGGGTTTGGCTGACAGCTGTAGCCCTGTTATTGTCAGACGAGTGCGCCTTAAGCACCACTCTGATGGACGATATGATGCTCCACAATGAAAAATGACAGTGTCTCTCAGCTTAAATAAGAACGCTGATTGCATGTCTTTTATCATTCCCATAGTGTTCTCGCCAGCGCTGTTTGGGTGTGGGATGAGTGGTGTGTGTGTGTGTGTAGCCTATATGTGATAATAGCATGTGTCTGTTGCACATGTGTTATTTGTATAGCCGACATGCTGATTCACTATAGCTGTAGTTGTAATGTGAGTTATTACTTCCTGTTGGTTGAAGGGAACCTGACACAAGCTGCAGTCTTTGTGAGAGGTACAAAAAATAGGAACGCTGACAAATATTTGCGTAAAAGGTTATACAGAAAAACATTTGCAAATCAATTTTCAAGTAATGTAAAACTGAGGCATCTGAATGTAGTTATTTTCTGTGCAGAATCATGTTTTATCTGAATATCCTAATACATATTATTCTCACAATAGCTGTATATATTTAGCAAAACCTGCCAAACATTTGAAATCAATCAATTGGGTATTAGCTTCCCATAAAACTTATATCTATTTAGTTTATGTATTATAGTAATTTTGTAGTGTCAAGATTCTGTTTTATCTGAATATCCTAATACATCTCGCAATAGCTGTATATA
Source organism: Periophthalmodon schlosseri (assembly GCA_000787095.1). Lineage (NCBI taxonomy): Eukaryota > Metazoa > Chordata > Actinopteri > Gobiiformes > Gobiidae > Periophthalmodon > Periophthalmodon schlosseri. Next base: position 91,951 of record KN486581.1, read on the forward strand.
TTTAGCAAAACCTGCCAAACATTTGAAATCAATCAATTGGGTATTAGCTTCCCATAAAACTTATATCTATTTAGTTTATGTATTATAGTAATTTTGTAGTTTTTTTATCATTTGCAACTTGTTTTTTTTTAAATTTTCATTCATTTTATACCATTTCTAGATTTGGATTTGTGTCTTTGTCATGGCTGTGCAGTGCGTTGTGGATTAGCTGATAAAAAAAAACAGATTTCCTAAATTCCCTTCAGTTATGGTCATGGCTCAGAGAGCTGGCATAGTGCAGTAGTTCACCATAGGAATTTACTGTGCTTTCTTACATCTGTTAAACTGTTGCTTATATAAGTTCTTGTTCTTTTGAGTGGTATGCTGAGAAAATGCATCTCTGGCTCAGCTTGTGCAGGAACCACTCCATTGAAAGTCTTTGTATAAATATTACATTAGGTCCCAAATAAATGCGGCCATATGTCATGTGATTGTTATTCACTGTTACTTTCACTGACACTGATACCACAATATTCCCATAGCGGTTATTATTTATTTGTTTACTGTTGTGTTAAAAGTGCACTATGTAACTTTTCTGGTGAAGGGTACGCCACCTGCTTGTCTCTGTGCAGATGTTCTTGCTTTGCCTGAAATTTTAGAAATATTGAATTTAATGTCTCCATCTTGCATGTATTTAATTGCAGTTGTATTGCACTATTACAGTGAGTGGGGTAAGCTCTCCACAAATCTGAACCTGCCACCACAAAAGCTACATAGTGCACCTTTAACTTAGTACTGTTAAATATGTGTTGATGAAAAAATGAAGTGTTCATTCCTTTGTGACTTATAAACAGTAAATCCTCCACATCCCCTCTCAGTGCAGATAACTTGGACAGAGCAGAGTCACGTGGGGGCAGTTATAAGGCGCCATTTTAAATTTTCCTTGGGCTCTTGACTCTAGAGCCTGGAGAGGATCTGGCTAATGACTAACACAGTCCTTGTGTCCCGGAGAAAAGGATTTGTTTTTCTGTATCCCCCATAAACATCACTGATAGTCTGCGCCAGCAACAGGAAACAGCATCTTGTGGAATCTTCTGTTACGATTATTAAAGGACCAAAAAGTCTGTGTGACACGCTCAGCGGTTACAGCTATGATCGGTGTCCTTTGTTAACTGTCACTGAGTAGACCACAAATAAAACTCATTGTGTTTGTTGGGAAAAAATAGGAATCCTTTTGAGAATCTGAGCTGGAATGACTAGCTTGGGGTTTGGCATTCTGATATAATTGAAAACATCTCCGTGCTGTTGCTTTTTCCCATGGCTGCGTCGCACACACTGATGGGCTCAGATGAGAATTTGTTGAGCGATGAAGAATGACATCATCACATTTGGATGTGATGTGAGGGAATTTTGGGTAAATTGTTTTGTAGCATATCCATTGTGTTGAATATACAGTTTACACCCGACTTCCTGTGTAGCCTGGGGATCCTTTTGAGCCTTTTTCATCTGTGCTCTGTTTTTTTTCACTTTTGTTTCTGAATCTTTGACTTATGCCACTGTCCTGCGCTCCGCATAGTAGCGCCATCAATCAGGTCAGCTACCACAAGCTTGTTCATGTTCCCTTTGCCAAATACATTTACTCACCTAACACTGTGCTCGAGGGGGAAAATGCCGAGGTGTTGCTTGAAGTAATCCATCTTGTTGTAGATGCATATGCTTTGGTGTATGGCCCTTCTTGTTATATATGTTATATTAAGATAAACTGTACGTATGAACACAATTATAGTCACATAGTGCATAGGAACACACTACTTAATTATCGTGTAACTGTTAGAAAGGAGATTCATGTGTCTATAATGTCCTTATATTAAAGCTATTTCATGTGTTTATTTGTAATCTTTGTAATTAGTCTTTTCTTCCATTTTCTAACTTCCTTTTTTTGTTTGTTTCCAGGGAGACATCCAGCAGCTAATGATTGTAGCAGACCACCGTGCTGCCTATGACTACTGTGAGCACTACAGCCCCGATTGTGAAGTGGCGGTTCCAGACCAGCCTCAGAACCAAGACCCCAACACAGAAGATTATGTATGTCCCATTCGTTTTCTAATACACACACAACCTCAGTTTGATTTACAATATACTGACAAAAAGGCATGTAAAAACAGGAGCCAAACTGTTAAAAGTGGTGTTATAAGGGAAAGTATTTTGTTAATAATGTTGGAATGATGCTAAACTAATGTGATGCCTGCCTAAGCCTGTACCAAGCTTTCACTCATGTACTAAATAGACAATGAACTCACTATCACAACAAGAAGACACACTTCACCTTTTGACCTTATGCGTAAAAGTTGACATAAGCAGTGAGCAGTTTGGTCGTTCCAACTTGTTGAATGTGTTTTATTTTATAGGCCTGTCACAGTAAAACATCTTCTGTATATATTGCTTTGGAAAATATTGTGATTAAAAATTGTTCACAAGCAAGAATCATGCCACAACAATGATGTGCAATGAGGATATTTATTGATGGATTATATAATGAGGAGGAGGCTGAGGCGTGGTCCTGCTCCTGGGCCTCAGTCAATCATATTAAGTCCATATAATGAAACACCTGTGCAAAGAAACGTTACACGCAATACAGATTGAGCCCAAAACATTTTGTTCCAGCTATAATTTATTGAACCATAAGTCGATATGGTAATTATTGTGACAGACCTAACAATGTGGAATGCTAGGTCTGTCCGAGAGCGCTTCAAACAGGAGCAGCTCCACCTGCACTCCGGGGCGGGGCGAGTGCGGTGCGAACACAGCCGACCTCGGGCCGACCTCGGCCCAACCTACGCGGGCCACGGTGACAGTAAAAATGCTTCGAATTGGGAAAAATTGCCTGTGTGTCGTTCAAAAAGGTTTTTCTCCTCCGCCACCGGCGCGTTCAGTCCTCACGGTGCATTCAGTCACAGATGAAAGAAAAGACCACCGTGTACAGGGGAAACGAGTGCGTGGGCTCTGTCTGCTTGAAGCATGTTGTCATAGAAATAAGTTCGACAATCAGCTGATGGACTCTTACGTGGCTCATGGTGCGGTGTTTGGGGTGAATGATACACGGTAACGTGTGAAAGTGACCTGAGCTAGGAAGATACATTATCATTATTATTATTATTTACATTGTTTTGTGGTGTTTTGTTGGTAAAGAACACAGAAGAAACAGATGACCCCTACTACTACGAATATCCGTACTATGGAGATGTGGATGGCAAAGTTTATGAATCCACCACTGATGCAGAGGAGCCAACCGCAGATGCAGTTAAGGTACCTACAGCCACCATGTTTGTAGAATTACTGTTCAGTACTTTTGATAAATGCATCCTAAATCAGTGCACATGTTTGTTTTTTGTTCACTTTTGTTTGTTTTTTCTCATAGGTGACTGATTCCGACAGCGTGGTGACCAAAGTGGAGGATAGTTCACGAGGCAGCTCTAGTGGCACTGGTGCTAAAGTAAGCTCCTCCAGCTCGTCATCGTCCGGTTCTTCTAGCAGCTCCTCAGCTTCAGCTGCGTCAACAACAGGAGACGAAAACTATGCCGAGGAAACCAGTCCCTACGACAGCTATGACGGTTATGACACCTACTACGACGAATCCACACCCGCCCCAGAGAAGGACTCAACTCGTTTCACCATCACCAACATTGGCACCGGAGGAGACATCGACTTGGGTGCTGGGTCAAAGGTCGATATAGAAACAGGGAGTGTCGTAGGAGGTGGGGGAGGAACAATCACCATGACAACCAACAAGACAGTAAGTAGACAGGGGCGCTTTTGTTGGTCTTACTGTTCTTGGTGTCGGATCATGTTTTTCATTTTATCACAGTTCATGTAAACTTAGTATTTTGCTTCACACTTCACTCCTTTGGTTAAATCCAACTGTCAGTCACTCAGAGGAATGCTGAGGCTGACCTATGGGATGTGTGGGTGGAAAAAAGTGTCTTTGTTTGAGCATAGAGCTGCATTCAAGACAAACACAATTTTGATTTTCGCAATTTGATCTAAATTCCATACTGTCAAAGGAATGAGATCACAATTACATTCTTATTACCACATCACCCAGTCCTAATCTGACCTATCTGATTTTATTTCCGAGGCATCCAACATGAAGTCACTCTCAAAGAGAACTTCATAATCATGTACTCTGCTACCTCATGCTGTGCTGTGCAGTTCAGGGCCACCGTCCAAACCGTACAACATTAACGGACACTCACATCTCCTCTTTTCCTGACAGTCCACACTCACAGCCTGTACCTCACCACAGCTCGGGGCAGGGCTGGGCGATATGGCAATAAAAACTGCATCGTGGTCTACTCCCTGTGACAATCTGATATCGTCATATTGTGATTTTGTGCTTCCCTGTTTAGTGCAGCTGTGTGACAGGTGGAGTTAACCAGTCACTGCGATGTGTGAACAAGGAACTCAGAGATGTCTGTGTAATCCCTCAGTCGTCCAGGGAGGGCCCATAGCAAAAAAGATTGACTTCTGCCCACTGTATTTTAGAGTGAATACGTTTCCAAGTAGCTTCTTTTGTTCTAGCACAGCTCTGGTAAAGGACTGGACAGAATATCTCTCTGAAGGGAAGGGTTAACTACACAAACTAACACATCCGAGTTGTTTACAGCAAGGAGTATCTGTTATCAGTTTAAAGTTCAATGTACTTAACGTGACACAGATTTTTTTTTTTACTCCAGACCAGTTGGACAGAATGCAAGCCTAAAAGTGACTGATGAAATTGAAGAATTAATAAATATAATTATTGGCCAAATGTATTCACTCTAAAAACATGTCATAGATTGAATAAATCATTTCTGTTTTGGCATATTGGCCACTCTATAATATTGATTACCCATATAATACTTTCTCAGATTATCATTCTAATGCAGTTTCTAGTAAAGGTTAAAAAGAAAGGTAGCATTAGCATTAATAGTTTTTGATGCATTAGTTAACTTTTTCCATGTGGGCAAATGTAGAAAATTTCCGTGTTTAGATCTTCCTCAGCTTCATTTAACTATTCTTAATTACTGGACAGGATACACATATTATTTTTCATTTCTAGACCAGTAGAACAGTGTGTAGGCCTAACCCCACAAATGCAGAGACAGAATTTTTAAGTTTTGAACTTTTGCCTTTGCCTAAATGTGCCTAAATGTAAATGAAATATATATACCAATATACCATACTTGGTTGCTCATTCACTTCCACTTGTGTTAAAGGCTGGAGGTGCCTATGACGACTATGGTGGATATGACTACAGCGTTGACGGCTCTTACACGACAGGTGGAGAAGGCAGCTCTTCTGTTCACGTTGGCGGTGGAGGCGGCAGCAGCGGTTCAACCATCACTCTTGGAGGGGGTTCTACAGGCAGCAGCTCTGCGTCAGCCGGAGGTGGTTCCGTGTCAGCCGGGGGAAGCTCTGTCTCTGTTGGAGGCGGTAGCATTTCCGTTGGAGGGGGCTCTGTGTCTGCAGGAGGGTCTTCTTCGACAGGGGCGGGCTCAGCGAGTGCCGGCGCGGGGGCTGGTGGGTCTGTAGCCACGGGAACCGGATTGGGAATCGATGGCGAGCTAGACTATGATATTGAGAAATTCAAGGAGGAGGATTATAGTGATAGTGAGCTTGATGCGTATGGTCACTATGATGATCTGGATTATGGACAGAAAGAAAAAGAGCTCCCAGCTGAGACTGATGAATATTATGGACAGGTAAAAGTAAACGGGGAAAATAGCCAAACGTGCCAAACAAGAAGCAGTGTGTCTAATTCTGTTGTGTTTCTAGATTGACGGTGCCCGTGGTGAAAAGGGACAGAAGGGTGAGCCCGCTGTCATTGAGCCTGTAAGTTTGATAACATACAGGGGTATATATATTTACTCCATATCAAAACACAGACATACTCTCAAACGTTTTTTTTTCCAGGCTGGTCTTTAAGAAAGAAACATAAACATTTATAAAGTGGAGGGAAACTGTCACTAATGCACATAAACACACGTAGTATGGATTACAAATGAGATTATCTTACTGCCAAAGTGCTGCCTGTCTTGTCGTCAGTAAGTGTTAGCTGAAAGTTAGCGGAGAATAAACCATATTTACTCATATTTATTCTGTCAGAAAGCTAAAACAATGCAGCTAAACAAAGAATGAGTATGCTGTATGATGACCACTGTGCGGTTTGTGTTTTAGGGAATGCTGGTTGAAGGTCCACCAGGGCCTGAAGGACCAACAGTAAGTCATCTCTCTCTCACACTATTATATCTTTTTACAGTTTCTTAAAAAGATCATTTCTTTATGAGCTGTAGAATATTGTATAATAGCTTTAGAATCGGCTTCAAGTAAAATTGTGTTAGTAATGCAAAGGGAGTAGCCTTGTGATTTCCCCCGAGGAGATAAAGAACTTGTCCAGATGTGAAAGAACAAAATAATTTATTTTGCCAAGTTTTCTTAGTCAAACAGTTGCTCCTGACACTCAGCTGATGGAGTGCCATAGAAATAAGCCAATGAAGCATTAGACAATAGTCAAACAGAAAGTGCCTCACAAAGGATTTAGCACTCAACAGTGTTGTATTGCCTCATGCATTCCTTTCTCCCACGTGTGACCACTTAGCAAGATAAAACAGCAGCATATACAGCGTCAGATATGGTATTTCTGTATTACTCCCTCTGTCAAGTTCTAATGTTTTTTCTTTACAGGGTCTCCCTGGACCCCCAGGTTCTTCTGGTCCTCCAGGCAGTCCTGGGGATCCTGGAGAGAGGGTGAGTAACATTTATATTCAGATTAAATCTGCATGTGTGAAAAATAGTAAAAATAATTTTGTGTTTCGCTGCAGGGTGATCCAGGTCGGCCTGGTCTTCCTGGTGCTGATGGTTTACCAGGACCTGCGGGAACTGTCCTAATGTTACCTGTAAGTAAAATTCAACCACCATATCTGGTGTGGTAGCTGCACACCATTTAAAGGTACGAGTAATAACTAATGTTGTTTGGGAAAATAAATGTAATTCATATACACATCTGGGTAAATGTAATGTTTGTTAGTACATATTTTGGAGTAAAGCCAGTGTGTCTGTATATCATCAGGAGAAGAGTTGCTCAGTAGTTCAGGTTTAGACCAAAATGAGTGTATTTGACCTGACAAAAACATAGGGACGTATATTTTACATTGCACATCTATATTGAAAACATTAACCAGTAGCAATGGTGTTGCTACTGGTTTAAATTTCACATCCTCAACATAAAAGATGTGAAGTGGAGCCTTGTTCCATTGTAGATCCATTGTAGAAATTATGAGGTGGGTTCACTAAGTGTGTCAGTATACATTTTAGTGTAGTCATAATTATGCTATTTTATCTGGTCAAATATATTTTATGTGAGTTAGCTTTTGTTTTACTCACAAATCATGCAATTCCTCAATATCACCAGCAGATGTCACTAGACATCACTTTACTCATAGCCACATTTAAGCCATGCCTTTTAGATTTTAGCCATGCTTATAGTTGTTTTATTTAACACTCTTATTTGACCTCAAATTGGACTCTAAATTTGAGAAATCTATTTAATACTTTTGTTTAAAGAAATCCTGATTTTAGTGATTTGAGTAATGTGTAATGTGTTTGTGTCTATAGTTCAGGTTCAGTGCTGGAGGTGATTCTGGACAAAAGGGACCTGCAATGTCAGCTCAAGAAGCCCAGATGCAAGCCATCATGCAGCAGGCCAGGGTAACCACCACTTTATAGAACTCCGACTTCTGACTTTTTTCATCGTGTCTTATGTGAAAACTCTTTATGACTTCAGAATGATAATATAACTTGTACACAATAAAATGTGCATCAGTTAAACAAATAATATAAACATACAACATGTAGAAACTACCTTGTGTGAATGTAGTGTTTGAGTGATTGATTGACAGTTGTTTTGGTATTAGTGTCTTACCTTTTATGTGTTGATTATTCACTATTTCTTTCAGCTGGCAATGAGAGGCCCAACTGGTCCAATGGGTTTAACGGGTCGTCCTGGCCCACTTGTAAGTAGTTTAAAACAATTATCACCTCATTGAAAATCCATTCTTCTGCAGTTTTGTCTCAATTGCGCTTTCATTCTTAGGGACCTCCCGGTGTACCAGGTCTGAAGGGAGAATCCGGAGAAGCCGGGCCACAGGTTTGTCAAACACAAGTGGCAACATTTGTGCATTTGTACAAGTTCAAATATTTACAGTAACTGTCTGTTTCAGGGACCCAGAGGACCCATGGGTTCTCCAGGACCTCCTGGAAAACCAGGCCGAAGGGTAAGCATTAGTCTATTGCTCTTAATGCTCTGACATAAAAGCAAAACAAACTTTTGCACAACTTCTTTTCAGGGTCGATCTGGAGCTGATGGTGCTAGAGGGATGCCAGGACAGTCTGGACCAAAGGTAACACCGCACTTTAAATAGTGTCATGACTTTGTATCACAGCTGTAACATATGTTTATTGTATGTTATTTTCAGGGAGACAGGGGCTTTGATGGCCTAGCTGGGCTTCCTGGTGAAAAAGGACACAGAGTAAGCTTTTTGTCGTTTAGTTGGGTTTATTTTTTGTGTTGTGAGCTAAAATAACTCAGACATGTTCTTGTTACAGGGTGAACCAGGTCCTGCGGGGCCCCCTGGTGCACCTGGTGAGGATGGAGAAAGGGTAAGTGTTGTATTTCATAACAAAAAAAACCTAAATAAATCAGTGTTTGAACATAAATAAGACATTTTAAATACATTTCTGCTTAAACAACAAATGAACAAATGAATGCTTTCCTCTCTGCCACTGAACACAAACAACTCCAGTTTTCCTCCAAAGTCCAAACTCTACCACATGATTGATTATACGCTAATCTATGACAAAATTCAATAGTATATGTGATCAATTCCATCACAGTTTGATTAAAGTCTGACTAATTGGACAGCTCCATATTATTTTGACACCGTCCCCTTCTCTGGGTATGTTGAGTTTGTTGTATTCATGGCTGAATGTCAGACATAAAGCATCATCCGTCTCCATGACTATATAATGTCATCATATTCTTGCTCCTTATAGATGTTCTCAATTTCACCTGTTACTCAATTTTCTCTTGAATATCTTTTATATCTCCTCTCCATTGTCTGCGTTTTATCCTGCTTCCATGCTCATTACCTGCTGCTAATGCAACCCGAGTCCGCCTCACCCTCCTCTGTCTTTGTGCCTTCCTATTATCCCTTCATCCCCCACCTCACACTTCCTCAATTTCCTCTCCATTATCATTCTCTGTCTGTTCCACTCTCTGACCTGCTCTTTCTCTTTCTCAGGGAGATGATGGAGAGATCGGACCCAGGGGACTTCCTGGTGAACCAGTGAGTGATCACTTCTATTCCCATTCAGTCTTATTCTGAGAGCCTATATGACAGAGCTAGAGGTCAAAATCTGTCCTCCTGGAATGTCACTCAACACAACGTCCATATTTATTCTACACCATCGTTATTTTAAAGACTTGTGTACTATTTCAGCAGTATTAAAAATGTTGAGTGTTTTATAATGTCAGACAGGGAAATTTCATGGGAAGAAGCATTCGAAGACTCATTGATGTCATGTATTAGTTTGTCCACTAGGGTGTGCCGAACCGGTTTCACAGTACAAATATGGCACAGGAATTTAGGCCTCTTTTTGCATGTTTTGGCACAGACAGAATACTGGCATAGATAATACTGTGGGTCAGAACATGGTTGTGAACAATATGTGATTAAGATTTGTTGTTGGGGAATGTTTTCAAAGTGTGAAGGATTTATCGCTCTTTCTCACAGGGGCCCCGTGGTTTGCTGGGACCAAAAGGACCTCAAGGACCTCCCGGACCCCCTGTAAGTCAGCAATAGATTTCTCAAGCTCTGCATATGTATGTTTGTGTTGGCATTAACATCCATTGTTTTTCATTTTAAATTAAACAAAAATGAAAATAAGCCCAAATATCGTCTGTTCATATCTTTGTATTCATTGGATAATGTAATGGTTGCAACATTTTCCTTGATGTTTGTTAATTTCACTTCACTCTTGCTCATAGGGCGTGACTGGATCAGATGGACCACCTGGACCAAAAGGAAATATTGTAAGTGTTTCCCCAATACAATTAATCTTTTGATAAGAAAGAGAGAGTCAAAATGAGGATTCTCACATTGTAAAACAGGATTATCAGGTTCCTCAGTGTAATGTGTGAAACATGATTGATAGCCCAAGGATAAACTGTGACAGCTTTAGCAAAACACATGGCGATTGTTCTCTCTCTAAGCAATTATCTACCTCTGAATGTAAACATATGCTTATATCATTTTAAAAACCGTTGAGGTAAAGATAATGTATAAATACATTAAAAACAACAAACTGCATCTGTCTGTTGTTTCCAGGGCCCTCAGGGAGAGCCAGGACCCCCGGGACAGCAGGGAAATCCAGGTGCTCAGGTAAGAGCGGACTCATTAGACTCACAGTTTGTTCAAATGTTTAACGGAAAGGTTCTTATTGTTCAATGGCTTTGTTTCAGGGACTCCCAGGACCACAGGGAGCAATAGGACCCCCAGGGGAGAAGGTAGCACGCTGCAGCTGTTTAAGATGTTAATTTGAGATTTTATCAGTATACCTCAAGTCAGTCCCAGCTGGATTTAATCACACTATAATACTATACAGTTGTTATTAATTACTTGATTACGTTTATGTCTATTTTTTCTCCAAATGATTGTACTAAATATTATTAATTGTTGCTTGTGGTATAGGGTCCCACAGGAAAACCAGGTTT
>KN486581.1:102809-121538 GCA_000787095.1 Periophthalmodon schlosseri
CACCAGTGAGTTCATCTTACTTTACATCTTAAATGGATCATATCACGTATTTATTTCATTATGTATATATGTTGCTCATTATCTCAGGACTAACTGTAGTTTTATTTGAGGGAATACTGTTCATTTACTGAGCTTTTGTAACCGTGCTTCTTTTATAAACCTCTCATTAGGCCAACAGACATATTTTTTTCTTTCCTACACTTTCGGTTTCTTTTCCCCTTCCATTTTCACTCACTGAAGTGGACCCATCAGGGGATTTGCTAGTTTCCTTTGTCTCTACAGAAAGCAATCAACTCCCTTCCGATCTTTTGACTGCAGATGTGTGTGTGTGTGTGGACATGTGTGTATGTGTGCAGCTCCTGAGGGCAGCCTTGGCTTTTACATGCCCATTGGAGCTGATAAAGCTTTGTATTAACGCGCATAAAAATACAAATTGATAAATGTTCCTTTTAGTACTTTTAGTATAACAATTTCAAGAAGCTGATGTGGCTTTATAATAGTTTCAGATAGATACAATATTATATATTTATGCAACAATGTACTTGCAGGGTCATCCTGGAAAAGAAGGGCCTCCTGGAGAAAAGGGACACATGGTAAGATTTGTATTTCCACTATTGTTTTTTCTTAGATCAGCACGAAAGTAAAACACTTTTTTAATCTGACGTTATCTTAAACTATTTCAGGGTCCTTCTGGTCCTCAAGGTCCCATTGGTTACCCTGGCCCTCGTGGTGTAAAGGTAAGTTAAATACAGTTGAATCAGCATTTTTTATTCATAATAAACATAAATGTGTCAGTCTTGGCCAGTGTTTCTGTGGTGCATGTACCACTGGTGGTACTTAGCTCCTTCAGGTGGTACTTGAGCAGCTCTTGAGTTTGTGAGTTTGTTAGTTATGTACAGTAAATTTTATCCACTTATTTCCTCCATTTGGATAATTTCTTGTTTAGAAATATAGTGAAAATAATGTTGTTTAGCCTAGGTTAGACCTGAAATAGTCCTGTTATATATTTGATTTAGACCTGGTGGTACTTGGTGTGAAAAGTTAGAGCTTTACCATAGAGAGTTTAGCGTTAGTTTAGTATAGTTTAGTATAGTTTAGTACTGTAACTATAGTTCAGTCATATTTTTCTTATTAGAAACATTAAAGGGGACATATTATGCAATCAACTTTTATGAGCCTTTAACTATGTTTCCTTCATCATAAACTCAGAGTTGTATTTCAATTGATTCATGCTTCCTGCATTTGAGGTTTGAGATTTCTGCTTTCACTCCCCCCATCTGCACTCACATGACTATACTTACTTGTGATTATTAAAACACATCTGACTTCTTGCATGCAGGGTTCACATTTTCAACAATAAAAACATGTAAATGAAAATCTGCGGCCTGCTACAGTAAAATGCCACTGTGGGGAGGCGGGGCCTCTCAGCTCTGAAATCCTTATTTGAAGTCACTGTAGATTACAGTATTGTTTGTAATAGATTAGAGCAATTATTGTAATTGAATTTTGAACAGGCTAATTACTGTTTTACCATAATATGCCTAATATTTTCTTATCTTTGGTGCACAGGGAGCCGATGGCGTGCGCGGCCTAAAAGGAAACAAGGGTGAGAAAGTAAGTGCGACTCAGAAATGTATGCTTTTGTGACTACTTGAATTGTTATAAAATATCAATAAAACATCTTCCTACAATGACATGGATTTAACACTTTCAAATGTCTAGTTATTCATGAAATTAATCATGAACCTGTGCCTACTGTCGGTTACTATGGCAACAGGAGATTTAGTTGGCTAGTGTCTCTTGGTCCTTGAGCGTGAATGGGCCTTTCTACTTCATTAACATTCTCACCTCTGTTCTTTACGTCACTCCAAAGGGAGAAGACGGCTTCCCAGGATTTAAAGGAGATATGGGCATCAAGGGCGACAGGGTAAGAGTTCTTGTTTATGTTGAACTCAGTGAATTATGGTCCCGTGACCTTTAGCAAAAATAAATGAATGTGCTAAAAACTCATGTCACGTTAGCCACTTTCGGGGCCAGCCTTTGTAACCAGCGTGGAGCTGTGTGTAATGAGCACACATAAGTCACCGCACCACTCAGACCTAATGATAATCAAGTTATTTTCCTCATTCCTATTCATGGGTTTCAGTTTCCTGTTATACACATCATTTTGTGAACTTTGTTGCATTCAAAAGGTATAATATTTAGTTTTAAATTGTTAATCGCTATCTCCTAATTTTTCATTTTCAAAATTGTGTCATCACACGTCATGGATTTTTCAATTAGGCTAATGTTAAACCAATATGCTAAAAACTAAACTTCAAGCATTCATTCAAAAGTATTCTGACCCTACTGTGATTGTGATGTAAAGTACCAGTACTTTTTAAAATACTTTTTGGCGAATGCATCTCTATGGACATTTTCCATGTCAGGCTTTGCTGATAATATTTCTTTGTAGACATTTGATCCCAGGCTCTATACCAAACCGATCCTGACTTTGTGAAACTACATCAGCCACAGCATCCTACACTTTAAACATCAACCCATGTGGCACTGTAAAGCTGATGCACAGAAGGATAAATCAATGGCAGTTTAAGCCCTCTCAAACTGAAGAGTGAGACACGGGCCTCCAGCCTGTTTCTCAGGAGATGCAGCAAATCGAGATGAAAGCAAAGATTTAAGGCAGCCCTCAACTCAGGGGAGACAGACATAGATAGGAATTTGAATAACTAATTTTGAAACATCACCGAGGAAAATGTGTGCTCAGTTTTAAAGGTACCTTCTAGGAGCCTATAAATGTGCGTCACGTACAGTTTCTTGTATTTGTGATTTTTGGGTGTAGCCATGCACGCTGAGATGTGTAAGGGGATTACTGTGTAGAAACTGAGTATCTGATACACTTATTGACTAAATCAAAGAGAAAATTAAAAATATGTCTGATTATTTCAAAACAGAGCCCATTTTGTGTTCCTTCTAGGGTGAACTTGGACCAGCTGGACCGAGGGGAGAAGATGGCCCTGAAGGTCCAAAGGGTCGTGCAGGTCTTCCAGGAGACCCAGGGCCACTTGGATCAACTGGTGAGAAGGTAATTGAGTGAATGTATTCACAAAACATAAGCAAAATGATATTTTTATATATGCAATTATTTATAGTGGTATAAAATGTTTTACAGGGTAAACTTGGTGTTCCTGGGTTGCCTGGATATCCTGGAAGACAAGGACCAAAGGTTACTGTGTTTTTATTGTTATTGTATTGTATAACCATGTACAAGGTTATTTAAAGAGCCCATTTTAACAATATTACAGCAAAAGGACGTGAGACCTTGATCATCACACAGCTAATCCAATTATCTAACAAAAAACACCCCTCAAAAACAAGATGATTCATCTCAGTGGGCGAATCAGCTTAATAGATTAATGTAAAAATGTTTTTACTTTATGCATTCTACATAATGACTTAATTACTGTTATACTTGCAGGGATCTCAAGGTTTCCAAGGCTTCCCTGGTGCCAATGGGGAGAAAGGAACTCGAGTAAGTCTCACATCACTATGTAATTTTGCAGTAACATTGTACTCACCATTATCTGAAAATCATTTCATTCATTCACTCAATCATTGATCTACTTCATGGCCATGCCAATTTCCTTGACTTGTGCACCACAGCAAAAATGCACAAAACACATAAGTGGTTTTTCATTTTTATAGAGTAGAAGGTGTAAGTTAGGAGAGGAATCCAGTATGGCAGTATGAGAAATATTTTGCAAGAACTTGATCTACTTCATGGCCATGCCAATTTATGGAATTTAAAATATGTCTAGCTTTATTTCTTTTGCTAAAAGTTGTACAGAAAGTCAAAGGAAATAGAAGATTGTGTATGTTTTAAATGCATTTGTTGTGATTACCATTTCATTACAGTGATCTGGTTTCTATTGCTAAGTAGAGCGTTATCTGATGCCTTCAGCCTTTTGATAGAAGTGCCATTTCTTTGATCCTTGCATTTGCTCTTGATGTCCACAGGGAACAGGAGGAAAGCCTGGCCCACGCGGACAGAGAGGACCAACGGTTAGTCTTACTCAGCACACTCAGTAGTATGCAGATGGCAAGCTTGGCACTCAATTCTGTGAAGCATCAGTGATAACCGAGCTTTTGTTTGTACCTCTAAAGGGGCCTCGGGGAGAGAGAGGGCCAAGAGGACCAACAGGAAAAGCAGGACCAAAGGTATATTTCATACGTAGTTATTGATATATTATGTTTAGGCAGAAATACTTCATTAAGTGCCTCCTTTTTTCAGGGTAACTCCGGAAATGACGGTCCACCAGGACCTCCTGGCGAGAGGGTATGTATAAAAGATGTCCTGACTCATTAGAGCTACCATGTCTTAACTGGCTGTCCTCATTATTAACAATGTGCTGTATTGTTTTAGGGTCTACCTGGACCTCAAGGCCCAACAGGATTCCCTGGCCCAAAAGGACCTCCTGTAAGTCCTACTTGATGAACTTTCATTCTATTCTTGTCTCTGAGAATATTGTGTAAACATTTGGTTGGTTTGGTTTCAGGGACCTCCAGGCAAAGATGGACTTCCTGGACATCCTGGGCAGAGAGGAGAGACTGTGAGTAATGATTTTCTCCTCTATCACTGTTATAATGAGAGTCATTTGAGCTTCATTCAGCAGCATCTTTCTGTCCTACACAGGGTTTCCAAGGAAAGACTGGCCCTCCTGGGCCACCAGGTGTGGTTGGACCTCAGGTGAGTGTCAGACTGTCCAACTTTCTCTCAGAGCTACCAATTTGAATGACTCTTAAAGTATATTTTACTATTGATTTGACTTTTGTTCATTATGTAAACATTAACCAGGCCTTGTCTCCCAACTGCTCGGCTAATGTGAAAACATATTTCAGCCTAGTGTGGACAAGAACTAGTGCTCCTCTCACTCTGAATATGCTTGCCACCATTATAATCTGTAGAAAACTAATTCACTGTTTTTTGAAAAAAAAAAAGTAATGTTTGATATATTCAGTCTCCTTGAAAACTTTTATTCAGGGGCCAACAGGTGAGACAGGGCAAATGGGTGACCGGGGTCACCCTGGACCCCCTGGCCCTCCCGGCGAACAGGGTCTACCAGGAGCTGCTGGAAAAGAAGGTGCTAAGGTAAAGAATTCTTTTGAATTTGAATATGTCATTTGTAGATTTATGTTTCATGTCATGTGATATCAATGACTGATCTTATCTTTATGTTTAGGGTGACCCTGGTCCTGCTGGCCCTGCTGGTAAAGATGGACCTCCTGGGCCAAGAGGTTTCCCTGGAGAGAGAGGCCTGCCTGGTCCTGTGGTAGGTAACATTTTGTACTGGGAATATACTACAAATAAAATAATAATTACTTTAATATGCACTTTTAAAGACAGTGAAATCATGTCTGTTAAAACTCACTTTTCTTGTATGCTACAGGGAGCTCATGGACTGAAAGGAAATGAAGGTCCTCATGGCCCACCTGGCCCTGCAGTGAGTACAGCCTTTGCATACAAGTATCTTTCACTTAATGCTACCTGTCTCTTACTGCTTTGTTGACGTTCATTATATTCAGTGAATGTTGTATCTTTGAATAATATGATCTCCATAATTCAAGTATTCATTGCTTTAGGGTTCTCCTGGTGAACGTGGTCCAGCTGGTCCTGCAGGACCTACTGGGCTTCCTGGACGTCCCGGCCCTCAAGGTCCACCAGGCCCCGCTGGAGAGAAGGGTGGACCGGTAATTCTCTTAATAAACATATGCATAGTTGACATACACTATATACAAATCTAAAAAATATTCATTTCTAATTATTTTTAAGGGTGAAAAAGGACCTCAAGGCCCAGCTGGAAGAGATGGTATTCAGGGACCAGTAGGCCTTCCTGGACCTGGAGGTCCTCCTGGACCACCTGGGGAGGATGGAGACAAGGTTAGTTGTATTTAATGTAGTGAATGTTAATATATCATGTATCATTAAGATGTACTGTGCATAGTCTAATCCAATCACATAAATCACAAAGCAAATGTTTACGATGGCATCTGTTTATTCCTTTCTTACTTTGACCTTAATTGCACTAAAGGCTTTTAAACTGACAGTGTTTTTTGAACAACAATACTTAGTATTAGACTAAGAGGGAGATGTCTTTTGTGACATGGACAGAATGTGTGAAAAAGGTAAGATGCAGACTGCACCTACTAACACAAAAGATTTGAGTTAGATCAAGGATCGTCTCCTTTCCTGTGATGGACAGCTCACCTAATAAAGAATATTGATTACCACAGTTCAAATGGACCATGCAATTTCAAACTTAAAGTTAATAAAAGTTAATAAAGTTAAAGTTCATATTTAATTGGGCAATTTCCAAGTAATCTGAACTTTGACGTATACAAGTGAAAATAAATTTGTTTTAAACACATTTAACTTTTCTCTAGGGTGAAATAGGAGAACCAGGCCAAAAGGGAAGCAAGGGTGACAAAGGAGAACATGTAAGTCATTGGAGTCATGCAGTATCAATATACCGCGGTTATACATTTTAGAATGGAATGTATATATTTATATATATATATGATATGTACTTTCACAGGGTCCCCCAGGTCCAACTGGCCCACAAGGACCTGTTGGAGCACCTGGTCCTGCGGTAGGTACCCAGTTTTCAGTCATTAAAAATACTGTATGGACTTTGGTCTTTTTGAGTATGAATTAAACTTGATAATTCTGTGTGTAGGGGGCAGACGGAGAGCCTGGTCCCAGAGGACAGCAGGGTCTGTTTGGCCAGAAGGGAGATGAGGGGACAAGAGGTTTCCCTGGACCTCCCGGCCCAGTCGGACTGCAGGTGACAAATGCACAGTATTTGAGTGGAACAAATAATGGATGATGCAACAAGCTAATTTTATATTATTCCCATAGGGCTTGCCAGGCCCACCTGGTGAGAAAGGTGAAACTGGAGATGCTGGTAAACAGGTATGACGATTCTTTACCAATTTAGAATCAGAAACACTTTTCGTTGTCAGTGAACAAAAAAATCACAAACTAGGAATATGCAAAGGTAGTTTGATGCAAACATTTAGCAAGAAGCAATTAGTAATAAAGACATAATGGAAGAGGTAAATATACAGGAAGTACTATTGTGTTATTGCTATTATCTTTAGGGTCCACCTGGCCCGCCAGGGCCCAGAGGACCGTCTGGACCTCCTGGAGCTGATGGCCCTCAAGGACCTCCTGGTGGTATCGGAAATCCTGGAGCTGTTGGAGAAAAGGTAACTTTTTTTTTACCCATTTTTTATATATAATACTTTGTACTTCTTTGACATTGTACATATACAAAAAATGTGTCTGTTCCATTATGTAAGGCCTTACATAACATATGGATATGTTACTATCTCATCAGATTCAGTCGCTTTTAGTGGATGCTAAGCCCTGATAAGTGGTTCTTCTTAATACTGTTGGATCAGTCACACTTTAGACAGACAATGCCAAAAAGAATTGTGTTTTAGAAGCTGTCTCACATCCAATAATTGTTGTTCTTGTCTGTTTCAAGGGAGATTCTGGTGAACCCGGAGAGCCTGGACTTCAAGGAGAAGTTGGCCCTCCAGTAAGTATTGAATTTGGTCAAAACTGATACTTATATCAAGCATGTAGATACATTTTGGACTACCCTGAGAGCGACTTGCCCCTAATGCTTTGTGTGAATGACAGGGACCGAGAGGAGAACGAGGAGAGAAGGGTGAGGCAGGTCCTGCTGGCACAGCTGGACCTCCTGGCCCCAAAGGTCCCCCTGGAGATGATGGTCCCAAAGGAAGTCCGGTAAGTTTGAGTTTTTAAATGTAATTAATATTCAATCATGAAAAAATTGGGTTTTTATTGAAAGATGGTATTACGTGTATTTTAGGGCCCAAGTGGTTTCCCTGGCGACCCTGGTCCACCCGGAGAGCCTGGTCCTGCT
The DNA here is from genome assembly GCA_000787095.1 of Periophthalmodon schlosseri. Lineage (NCBI taxonomy): Eukaryota > Metazoa > Chordata > Actinopteri > Gobiiformes > Gobiidae > Periophthalmodon > Periophthalmodon schlosseri. The sequence continues at coordinate 110,759 of KN486581.1, forward strand.
GTAAGTAAAATTCATACCATACTTCTTTTATGAATAGTTTGCATTTAGCTATTCATCTCTGGTCTCTTTCAATCTGCATTTTCATATAGGGTTTAGATGGTCCACCAGGAGATAAGGGAGATGATGGAGAACCTGGGCAACCAGTAAGTAATGATTTGAATGTAAAAAAAATATTCAAAATGAAGTCAATTCATTTATGCTCATTTTGTACAAAATCTAGGGTTCTCCTGGACCAACTGGAGAGTCTGGTCCCTCTGGACCACCAGGCAAACGGGTAAGCACTGTTCCTGTCACCATATTGATGCAGAAGATTGCTCCAAAATTGCTCTGTCTTATATAATGTTAATGTGTGTCATATGTATAATTAGGGGCCTCCTGGACCTGCTGGACCAGAGGGCCGACAAGGCGAGAAAGGAGCCAAGGTAATTTAAGCATCCATCACGTTTATGTTCTTTTGAACCAATTACAACACTTAATGTTTGTGTTTAAGGGAGAGCCAGGTTTGGAGGGTCCCCAGGGAAAGACTGGTCCTGTAGGTCCCCAAGGTTCACCAGGAAAACCTGGCTCTGAGGGTCTCAGAGGAATCCCGGGCCCAGTTGTAAGTACCAAAGTTCTTTTTATGATGTGAGCTGTGTATGGGGCAGACAGTACTAACTGTATTTGTGCACAGGGTGAACAAGGCCTTCCTGGTGCCCCAGGGCCAGATGGACCTCCTGGACCTATGGTAATTATCAGATGTTTCTAAGGAATAAAATATGTTGTTGATTGTTACGGCCCAGCTCTATGAACGCAACAGAGAAAGGTGGCAGGCACGGCTTCAAAAGGTTTATGCTCTCTGCTGGAGTGCTTATTGCTTAACTTACAATAAAAATGTGCAAAATGAGCTAAAGTGCAAGTGTGGCGGTCGGTGATGGTGCAGCCAGGTGGAGTCAAGCCAAAGGAGCAGCCACAGGGCGTAGGAGGCGGGTCCTTTTTATAGGCGGGTGGATGCGCTGGGCCCTAGTGCACCCAGGCGGCTGGATGCTCTGGGCCCTAGTGCATCCGGGTCACCTCAAAAAAGACAATAATTTGTTATACTAAACGGCACAACAAGGGCCGTGACATTGATACAGTTATATGCAATGTGACTATCCTCATCCACTGCGATGTGTGCACCACAGGGCCCTCCAGGTTTACCAGGCATGAAAGGAGACTCAGGTGTTAAAGGTGAAAAAGTGAGTATTTATTTAAACCAAATTATTTGTCTTTTGTCTGAATTCTACCTGAGTAACCATGTGCTGTCCTCTGAACAGGGCCATCCGGGTCTCATAGGTCTAATAGGACCCCCAGGTGAACAGGGAGAGAAGGGTGACCGAGGTCTTCCTGGTCCTTCGGGAACATCAGGTCCAAAAGGAGATAACGTGAGGACTTAAATGCATGTAGAAATATGATTATCATTTACTATGATAATTTTCTGGCGTCAATACAGTTTATATCTTTTTAAAGGGTATTGCTGGTCCACCCGGTCCTCTTGGCCCAATTGGTCCACCTGGATTACCTGTAAGGCTCAGGAGTCATTTTATATTGTGATTAACGGAAATTCTGTTTAAGAAAGAACATACAATGTTTTTGTAAAAAATAGGATAACAATGATCTGATTTGTGTTTCAGGGCCCCCCTGGTCCCAAAGGAGCCAAGGGATCCTCTGTAAGTGATTTTTGCAAACAAAAGTACTTCAGAACAATTATGACTACATACATATGTCCTTACGCATGTTTATTCGTGCAATTTAGGGCCAAACAGGTCCAAAGGGAGAAACTGGAACACCTGGACCACCAGGTCCACCTGTAAGTTCATTTCACTTTCTTTTTCTGTCTTGTTTCTGTTTCTGTAAATGTTTCTATTAATTCCATCCATTTGTTTTCACCACAGGGCCCTCCTGGTGATGTTATCCATCCACTGCCTATCCAGGCCCCTGTGAAAGGCAGAGCACGAAGAAACATAGATGCCAGCCAGATAGTGGATGATGCCCCTGTAGATGCCAATTACAAGGACTATGATGATGGCATGGAGGAGATCTTTGGGTCACTGAACTCTTTAAAACTTGAGATTGAGCAGATGAAGCATCCACTGGGAACACAAGGCAACCCTGCACGGACCTGCAAGGACCTGCAACTCTGCCACCCTGACTTCCCAGATGGTGTGTAAGACAATGCATCACCAAACCAATTTACTATTGCAGTATCAATATTTAAGGCTATTCAAAGTTTGTGCCAAGAATATATTGCCATACATTTGCCTTTTCCCACTCCAGGTGAATACTGGATTGATCCAAACCAGGGCTGCTCTCGAGACTCCTTCAAGGTGTATTGCAACTTCACAGCAGGAGGGGAAAGCTGCATATTCCCAGATAAAAAATCTGAAGGGGTGAGTAAAGAAGCAGATACAAACAAATATACCATGAAGACACTAAACTGACTGAACTCTGAAAACAAAATACATCAAAATCATTGTTGTGAAAGCACATATAAGAGAGTAGATTTTTGTTTTGCAAACTTGACTGGAAAATATAGAGAAGGCACTAAATATAGTTTCATCTTTATATCTTTGTGTCACATCAGCCCATCCATAATAATAACAACATTTATTTCATGACTGGAAGATTTGCTGGTGTAACAGAGAGTAATGACTCTGGCCCAAAACATAGTAAGTAGTTTTGTCACATCACAAAAAGTGCACGTTAGCATGTTTTACCCTAGTAAATCTGTAATGCCAGAGAGGACTTTGGTTTTAGCACTAATTCTTTAATATAAAATTGCATAACAAACATGATATTTGAAGTATTTAGTAGGGGACAAGGATGTTGAGACATTTTGGTCAATTTGGAGTTTATTATGCCTGAATTGGTTAGGAGGGGAGTGTGGTGGAACACTGGAAACACTGTCTTTGACAAGTCAGGAGTTGTGTAATACCACACTGTTACAGCTACTTTAATGATCCCACTCACCAAGTCTCAGAGGAGCTGGGTTTGCTTAAACTTGGAATAATGAAGAAGACTTTTTATAGCTCACTGGTGATGGGCTGCTCACAATTGTGTCGGTGGAGATGAGAAAAAAAGCCTGTTCTGTCAGTCGAGGGATTTAAAAGCCCACACATGTGTAGACTGGCCCAGTTACTTTACTGACACCATGTGTGCTCTTCATGTAATGTGCAGAAACATGGATAATGGACATTGCACTGCAGTAACACTGCAGTAGTCAAACGCAGTATCACTTCTCAATGAATACAGTAAGTGAAGGTCACCTTTAAATCACCATGGGTCTAATGTATATGTCATCTCACAGCTATAGGCCATGTCTGGGCCATCATTCATTACACGGTTTTAATGACCAGCTCATATAGATTGCTGTCACCTAATTATACAGAAATCCATCATTGTCATTGCTAAAACTATTAGGTCTGTGTCGCATTGACCAAGTCACAGCTTTTATGACATAACTCGTCAGGTTTCTGCATGTTGTGAAAACGAGCAGTGGCTGCTGAGCTCCATGCAGGTAATAATTCCATAATGAAACAGTTTGTACTCATACATTTTTCAGTAGCAATTATCAAGCTGTTACAGTTTGGCCAGTACAAAATGGAGAGTAATTCACACCTTGTTGGTTCATTTGGTTGGGGTGGTCTCACTCTTGTTGCAGGTCTGGATAAATCCTCTGGTGGAAAAGAAGAATCCGACTGGTGTGAACGCCACATCAGTGTGTTTCTCAAATCCACTCCTCTTCTTTAACATTGCTCTTTTTTCCACCTCTTTTGCTTCTCTGTCAATCTATGCCCCCAGGCTAGGCTTACGTCCTGGGCAAAGGAGAATCCTGGTTCCTGGTTCAGTGAATTCAAACGTGGTAAACTGGTAAGCCACACCCTTTTTTTCCTAAGCCCCCTTTCCTGAATACTGTTCATATTTTACAGAGCAAAATGGCAAAATGGCCCAAAGACACACCGGGCACATGGTATAGTCACTACAAGCGAGGTTCCCTGGTAAGTGCCCGTGCCTCTGGTGCAGGGTCCTGGCTGAGGCGGGACTCTGTCTGCCAGGGGCTCTGCATGGGACTGTTCCACACAGTATGTATGTGATGCCGCACCTGGCTGCTGTGCATGACCGCGGTCCTACTAGCTCTGGTGATGCTCTGGTGCTCTGGAAAGGTTAGTAGAGTTACCTCTGCCATACCTTTGCCATAAGAAAGCATCACGAAATATGACTTTGTGCCTTGACTCTGCAGTGACTCTTCAAATATATTTGTATCAAATACTCTAGCAGTAACAGTAAATGTGAGAGAAGAGGTCTTCCCTCTAACTCCAATTGAATCACCCAAGTCACGCAGTGCAGGTGCTCAGTCAACACCCAGGGGTCCCTGGGTACTCAGTCACTCTTGACTTGCGGCTATGATGATGAAGAGGTAATGTTTCTTTGAGAATGGTGCTGACACACACCGTGCAGTAAGGAAGCACATATGACATGCATGAATATAGGGTGCAATATATGAATATTGCAGTGTAGCGCTGCTTCCAGTGAAGTTGGCATATTAATGTGTGCTGTAGCAATGGAACACGCATGTTTGTGCCTGTGGGAGGTTTGCTGCTCTGGGATGGTGCTTTGGCTGCATGGCATGGATGTTGCATGAGCTTTAATTTTAAGGAGGTCTTACTGTTGCAAAGACGAAGAGACCTTTTGGATCTAATGGATTCTTAATGGTTGGTATGGAAATAGTCACATTCAGGAAAAGATGTACCAGGTCAACTCAAACTATTCTCAGACCCAAATGATGTATCTTTTTTTTTTTTTAAACATGACAAATGTTGTTAATATAACATTAGACAAAACAATAATTAGGTTTGAACAGCACAATGAACAAGAAATAACAGAAGCAGGAAAAAGTCTTACCAATATATAATATTACACTGTATACATTTTATACAGTTATTTATTTTTCAGTTTTAATTTAAACTATTTTGTGAAACAACCACAAGTAATAGACTGTTTAGTTAGAATATTTTTTTCCATATAAAAGTGTCTTTTACCTTCACTTATTTTAGAGGGTAAAAGATTTAAATCGATATGAGTATGATGTAATGCCATGCACTATTGTCACAGTGCTCTGCTTTTGTTGCAGCTCTCCTATGTGGATGCAGAGGGAAACCCCATCGGAGTGGTCCAGATGACCTTCCTGCGGTTACTGAGCGCGGCAGCGAGACAGAACCTGACGTACAACTGCTACCAGTCTGTGGCCTGGCACGACCAGGAGCAGGACAATTACGACAAGGCCATCCGCTTCCTGGGCTCCAACGATGAGGAGATGTCATATGATAACAACCCCTTCATGCACGCTCTAGTCGATGGATGTGCGGTAAGTAACTGTCTGACTTCTCAGGGCATTCAGACCAGTGTCTACTCTCTAAAGTGATTTAGACTGGACGTTTACTAATGTTGTCACTCTGTGCTTCTCTGTCTCTTCCACAGTTGAAAAAGGGTTATGAAAAGACAGTACTTGAGATCAACACACCAAAGGTGGAACAAGTGCCTTTTGTGGATATCATGTTTAATGACTTTGGCGGCTCCACGCAGAAGTTCGGTTTTGAAGTGGGCCCAGCCTGTTTCATCGGCTAAGACTGTTTACTGTGTGAATGGAGGAAAAAAAGCATATTTGTTTTCTCAGAAAAACAATTTAAAACTAGGACAATTCTATTTGTAAAAAAGTACCTTCTCCTTAAAACAACAAATATGAGTACAATGAAATCAATGAGACAAAGGTGATATTTTAAAAGAATAGAGGAAAGTGAAAAAGAGCAACCTTGAAACCTCAGTGTGCCTTCTCCATCACATGCAAGTTTTGAAACTGGATGTCAGGTCATGCCCCTCTCATTTCAACTCTCTGTCCAGGAAGGCAGCGCTGTGAGCTGCTGCTGTCTGATGGCCGCACTGTTTACTGTGGACTTAATATCACTGATATCTCACCTGATATCTCTCTTTACATCAGACCTGCGTCTCTTCACATGGCTTCTACACGTTTTGGTGTTCGCTCATTCTCCACGGGAGCTTTGTTTGTGCATAATGATCTTCCAATTATCTTGAAATGGACCTTATATATAAATATATATAAATAATTTTATGTTTGTAAGTACATTCTGTATATTTTTCCTGGTTAAGTGTGTTGTTTCTGGCTTCAAAACATGCATGTGACTTTATCTTTGGAAGGTAAGGAATCAACTGGGAAAGTAGCATTCAATTTTAGAAATACAGAATACTTCAATTGTTAATTAGAGCGAAACAAAAATGAGGAAGTCCTCTCTTGTTGCAGGTGTGGAGAACGGCTTGTTGTAATTTAAGAACAGAATACAAATAAAACACATTCAAGTTCTGTGATAGTATGTGACAATTGATTTCCAGAGAAAAAAATACATTCCTTCTTTTTGTCCCTGAGTGTTATCCCTGTTCCAATGGGAGTTTAACTTAATAAATGTCGGACTAGGCAGATGAGGTCACGGTTCACTAAAACACAGACCACACAGGTGCTATTTTCTCTCTTCTGTGGTGCTATGTAATATTTTCTATTTTGTACTGTCTGATTGAAATTGTAGATGACTGCCCTTTCACTATTGTTGACCTGCGTTGCTGTGGTGTGTGCATGCCACTTGCCTGCCTATCTACATATTGGCCAGTGCAGCTTGTCCAGAGTGTACCCTGCTTTGGTGACCCGTATCTGGCGAATGGCAAATGATGGTGTTGGTTTTGAACATGGCTGTTTCAAGATGCTGCATTCTGGGCTTGTCGCTGGCTGGTATGTGCCCATCATCGGTGCCACAACAAGGAGTGGACGTGCCAAATTGATTTCCCCAATCCCTTCCAACCAAAGTGTTTCGTGTATATTTTAAAATCTATTTTTGTATGTAAAAACTACTTGGAAAAAAAGAATCTGTACTTATGAATGAATCAATAAATGTCACCAAATTAGCGACACAAATACGTATGTAACACCAAATACTGCTTGTTGTGCTCCTTTTGCCATGTTCTGATGCTCAATTTAAACTATGCACTCTTTTTGCTTATGACCACTAGTATAGACCACAGAGTTGACCCCCTGCATAGGATTGCTTTTTTAACATAAAATGAGAGACTTGAACAGTGTCTGTTTAGTGAACTCCATGCTTGTAGATTCCTGGTATTATTTTTCATCGTCATGCAATACGCTCTTAATCCAACAGATCCTTTTGTAAATTTCTCAAACCAGCCAAGGCTGCCATCGTTTCTGGTGTTTGTAGATTTCTATGTGGTTGTTTGTTTGTTTGTTTTCACAATCTTGTCAAACCTGTGTAAGAATAGGAGGATAAAAGATATTTGGTTTTTATGTCAATAAATTCAAGTTTACTGTGGCCATCCACTCTTGTATGTCTTTTGAAGCATTAAACCCTATCTGTATGCATGAAACTGTAAAGTTTTTTTCTCTTGTTATATTGTGCCATGACATGATCTCATGTTCATGTTTTCTAATCAGGATATAGCGGCTTTTCCATTGCTACCGATAAACCAAAGGATCATGTCCAAAATTGTGAAGTGCAGAGAAAATGATGAACTTGTAACTCTACCAAAGACAATGTTTTTGTAGTATATTTATTGTACTATTTAAAATCAATAAATGTAAAATGAGACCATAGCATAAGTGTATAAGGCCACTCTTTACATCCTCAGACAAAGCTGTACTATACACAACAGGCCACCACCATGATAGTATTTTTCTATGTGGCTAAATATATGACATTTTCTCTGTTAAAAGCACTACTTCCTGCCTTCTCCTGCTCTTCAGGGACCTCCCAGCGTTGCTTCCCTTATGGCTTGGGATAAGCACAAACTACACTGAGACCTCTTGTGGCTGAGCAGTGACAGGTATAGAACCGTCAACAGTATGGACTTGTTTGCTTTCACTGGAGCGTTTCACAGGTGCAGAGCTTGTGGCCAGACATGAAGTCACATGTTCCTTCACACCTGCTTTGGGAGGGAGCAGTCAACAGGGCTCCATGGCCACAAGCACTTGGACAGTAGTAAAGTTGTCTTTGTCCATATTATTACAGTGTATGAGGGAGTTAAGGAGGCATATTAAGCAAAATCAACTTTAATGAGCTTTTAGCCTTGTGTTCCCTCATTATTAGTTGACTGAATAATCCTGTATTGTCCTTCATTCGAAACATGAGTACTCAGACAATTTCTGTTTTCACCTACCCCCTATCTCCACCCACATCCCTGTACTTTGATGTGATAATTTGAAAAAGACAGATACATGTAGGGATCTAAAATGTCACATAGCCACTTTTCAAAAATAAGAACGCGTAAATATGCTGCTTGCTACAGTGAAATGACGCTATAAAGAGGCGGGGTCAGTGGTTCCATTTCTATTATTAAGGCCTTTTTAGATCAATATTGTGGTAGACAATGAACCAAATGCAAAAAGATGATCTACTTATGGTATACTTCAAAATTAAGTACCTGGGAAAAAAGTACAGCGTGTCTCCTTTAAATAGCCTACAGGTAAAGTAGTTCTTTATTAGTGTTCAAGTGCTCAGAGTTATTATAATGTACTTTATTTTTACAAAAGGGCCTTTTTTCTAACTGCAACAATAACTATAAGAATGTGTACTGTCAGATTTAATATTTGCTTAGGCACACATATTCTTAAAGTTTGCTTGCCATGGACCACAGCAAACTCGTAATTCATAATTCGCCCTTAGCCCTGCGGGATCCAACTCTTCCAAAACAGTCCTTTCTATACATTTTATGCCCTGCTTTGATCAGCTGATTGCCGCAATGAGGTGCAACATCTCCTATGCCTCATTAGAGACTGGAACTCTTACTGTATGCAAAAGCTGAGCGCAGCAGAAAGTGATCATCATAAAGCAAAACATTTGTGCTAGTACTACAATCAATGTTTAATGTGGTGTTTGCAGAGTGGATCCCAGCCTGTGGATCTGACCAAAAAGTACTAGGCAGAGGAAGAGCTATGGGAGAAATAATAGTATCAGTGACAGCAGTGAAAAAAGTGGGGCACAAAATGGGTTGAAAAGAAGGATTGCAGACGGGGGACTCAGTGTTTTGTGCAACAGGTCATGTTTCAAGGTAATGCTACATGTCCCCAGGTGAGTTAATCATGGGAGGCATTTTTAGACGCCTTAAGATTTATGAATAGGTCATTTCAGGACTTGCAGATCTCCTTAAGTTCCCCAGCCTAAATTAGAGCTGTGGCTGGTTCGTAAAGGAGAACACATTAACACGCACTTTCAGTTAAAGTTTTGGGAAGGTATTTCTTACTAAAGGAGTCCTGCTTACATATACATACATATACATAAAACATTGGGCAAGTTAATATGTGCATGATATTATACCCAGCGTGGCTAATTTCCATCTCCAGTTCCTTGGCAAGTATGTAAAATGCCTATAGCACAAGTAATACACTACACACAAGCAACATATCACTATAGTCAGCATATAGCAACTTAACTTGACAAAAACTGCACAATCACTATAAACTTAGAGGTTGGCGTGTTTCCAAGAGCTATGGAAATGTCCAGTCTATTTCATGATACTGCATTACAAAATGATTTTAATCTAAACATGCTGCTGACAGTGGTGTGGCCTATTCAAGGAGGTATTAGGACAGAGCTGTTGTTCAGGTCTAATAGCTCAGAGCCAGTGGATGTGGAATGAACAGGGCCCATTCATAGACCACTGACCCACTTCCATTTGAATAAGATACGACAGGCAAAGAGACAAAGATACTAGTACGACACACATGCCCTTTTTGGGATTTTAATACCAGGCTCTAATGCACTAAACGGCTTTGAAGACAGATTGGCGGTAATAGTTTAACTTTTTAGAGCAGTGTGTAGAGGAGGTAGCCCATTAAAACAAACTGCCTTTGGACTCACATCCATGCCACATTTTAAAAGTCAAGTGCTGGATCAAGCCAACTGTCAGCGCTTCATACTGTACAGTATACGGCGCTTTTCCCCATGGTCAGAGTCACTTTACAATCTGGTGCATCTTTCACACACTCCATGCTCGTTATGTGGTAAGATACTGTTGTAGTCACAGCTGCCCAGGGGTAGACTGATGGACGCAAGGCTATTAATCTGCGCCATCTGCCCCTCTGACCACCAGCAATCACTGATTCACACACCACATTCATACTAGGCAAGGTAGGTGAAGTATGTTGCCTAAGGACACAACAACAGCTTGTGTTAGAGCCACTGCTGCCTCACTATGGCGCCTGATATTCCCAGCGGCCTCCCATTCAAGTTCTAACCAGGTCTGACCGCGCTTAGCTTCTGAGATCAGACCATTTCGGACATTGACAAAGAGGTTTGGCCACCAGTGTAGTGTCCAGATGTTATTTATTTAAGGTCGGACTCCTTGAGCAATAACCATCTTACTACAGATTCAACATCTTCCTGTCGATATTGTGCTACTGACTTTATAAACTACAGTTCACATTAAAACGCTCCTTGCAGCTAAACAGGTGTTTTCCCTTTAAGACTTTTGTGTTGTTTGTTTATGTTGCTAAAAGAATCAAACTCAAACTTTTGATCTCAAAGGCACAAACTGTACTTCCTCAAGGACCATAGCCTGTCAGTCAAATGAGCTGCTGCCCACTCACAGCTGAAGCCCCAGAGCAGCGCATTGTCTGCACCTGCAAAACGGATTACGTGGGCACATTCTGCAATCATGCTTCTTCACACAACATACTTTAAAACTTGTGGGT
>JACM01011378.1:0-23875 GCA_000787095.1 Periophthalmodon schlosseri
GTTAAGTGTGTCATGTCCCTGTGGTCGGATATGAGCTCATCATTTCTATGAAGCTTACATTACTTAAAGTGTGACAATCATCACCCCATCACACACTCGCATAGTTTACACTGAACTATCACAGTCTTTCCACTTGGACCCCTTGGAACTAAAGCCTGGGTTGCTTATTTTAAATTCTTACACAACAATACCAAAGACACATGCTATTAATTACAGCTGATTTTCTAGCCCTGAAAATAAAGTTGGAAATTCGATTCAAACTTTATTTAAATCAAATTCCAGTAGTGTTTTGTTGCCCTGTATAATTAGTATGTGTAAAGTGTATCTGTTAAATACATTTTCTCATGTAATGGAAAAGCACACCTATAGCCGGCACTGGGACGAGATGGAGGTGTTGATAAGAGCGGCTGTCGAGTGCAGCCTCAGGGATAATGTGAATTATTTCCAGATTATGTAAATGTTTCCAGATTAACACAGAGTTTGTTAACAGCTGTAATAGACACCGGGTGCTGACAGTCATTTATATAATGCATTTAGCCGTATTTGATTAGAGTGGAAAAAGTAAGTGTGCGCATTACTATAATCACCTATGAACCAACACAGTGAAAAGAATGGGTTAATGAATGTATAGTCTAATTTTAATGTCAAGATTAGCTTTTGTGCATGTTTCAGTAATTCACCATATTTAGACTGTATTCGTCTCCAGAGCTCTACCCTCGCACCTCAAACCAGGAAGCTCCTTTGTGTTTTTAAAGTGCATGAAGTACTTCACCTGACTTTTTCTGATCATATTAGTGCTCAAATTTCCTTTACTATGCAGTTTAACATTGTTCTAAGCTTGATGTTTCCCTTCTGGAGGTGTGGTCCTTTCCTCACTTCCCCTGCTGGCATTTTGGTGTTGACAATTTTCATGCCAACAAAGTTTTGAAACATTTTCAAGACACATACATTATTTTATACATCATACAACGGGTTAGGTGTTCAAAGGAAAAGCCCCTCTAATTCATAAAATTTGCCTGGGATCCAGAATACACACTTCTTCAATATTTAGTAAAGATGTGAGTCTGATCACTGTTGGGAAGAAAATAAACACCTGAGAATGAAAAATGTTGCTGATTTCTGCAGAATGAGTGAACCACTAAACTCTATTAATCTGAGGTGAGCGAAATCTGATTTTATTCAAAATGATAGGTGACCGATGAGCTTATTTGTTTCACATGCACCACTGAAATAAACAAATCTGATTGGATGGTTGTGTTTGGACCCTCGCAGACCTTGAAGAAATAGTGAAAGGTGCATGTATCTTTCCATTTGGCACAATAAGTCTGTACTAAATAGGTGCATGGTTGTATGGGTGGATCTGACCTGTCTCTCTGCAGAGCCCTGACCTGAGATGTTGGGGTTCGCACGTGTCTAAACATCATTCATCTCCTCAACCCTCTCTGTCACACTGTTCTTCTTCGCCATTTTTCTTCCACTGTATGTTTCTACTGTCAACAGATATAGAGTAAATAAACGTAGGTTTGAATCACTGGATATGTTTAGATGCACATTTTGACAGTGGAAAAATCTGCAAAAAAGAGCAAATTAATGGGACATAGACAAATAACTGCAAAATTCCATGTACTTTGCTGCTATACTCTCCCACCTCACAGATCTGGAACTTGCCTGGACCACTGAGGGATTACAACTGTAAAAGTAACATATTATTTAAAGATATCAGCACTGATACTGAAAAATTTACTGGATCAGATATCAGCTTCCAAATATTGGTTCTGTCAATATCCTGGTTGGATATATAATATATAATATAAATTGATGTGATAAGACTATTTCTTGTTAGTAGTTGGCCCAGAAAGTCTCATAATGTTTGAACTTTTGTTAATGCAAAGCTATTCTGTAGTTACTTGAGGAATAATTAACAGCTACATAACATATTTGGATCAGTTTTTGTTTAAAGGAAATAAATGCGCGTGCGAGTCTGCAAGTGTGTAATGTTTTTATATTTGATTCGCTTGACAAATTCACTGTTCCACTGCTTTTTAGTGAACAGTTTTAAAAGCCCTTCTGGAACTGGTGTTGCAAATCAGCCTAGGCTTTAAACACTATGATACCCGTATCAGATTACTGAATTCTTAATCTATGTTTGTTGTATATGTCCATATTAAAATAAACAAACAAACACAAAAATGTTGTTATCAGTGTCTGCACTGGTTGATATCAGGTATCAGTAGATAGATATTTAAAGCTATAGTATCGAAATCGGGAACTGAAAAAGCTGGATTGGCTCATTCCTAACGTTATCAACAATATTTCTTATGTGTTCTCATTTTCCATTAGCTCTGGTCGCCACCTCAAGTCTGTTGAGTGGAAAGACTGATGATGGAGCAGTAAATCAAAGGAGCTGGTGCATTTGACCCACTTTTTTGGGTCAGTGCCTCTGGACAGACCAAACCAGACCCCTCCTCTGCTTGTCCATGTTAGGTTTATTTCTCTATCCTCTCTGTTCTGTCTCCCCTTGGCTGATGAGAGACTCATGTAATGGGTTGTGCCGAGGTTATGAAGACAACAGCTGTAAGTTTTGGAAAAGATTTGTGAAAAAGAGGATTATGTCAGTAACAATTTGAACTTTATACACTAGCCAGGAGAAATGTTTTTCCATCATTTATTATGATCTCCTCAGACAAAGGTGCACTTTGCAATTTTCCTGGTGGAGGATCGGCCATCGTCCATGCAGATGGTATTGTTATGCCTGGAATGTTCCACAGTAAGGCATTAGATTTATCCATCTTGCATTTATCCAATTCAGGTGTTTTTATTGCTAAAAAATACCCTGTAAGAGTTCTTCCTGTGAGCAGACTCGCCTCTGCACAGATCTGTCCTGTAACTTGGCCTAGGACATTCACACCCTTTATGGTAATAGATAAGTTTAGTGTCATAGGCAAAGTAATAACATCTCCATGGAGAAAAGCATGTGGTGCACCCCCACCAGAAAAGTTACATAGTGTACCTTTACTTCTTAATTGTGGCTTGACAAAATTGTACCTTTTTTGCACTGCTTTTTTGCTTTAGAGCTGGAGAGACACAAAAGCATTGTCAAGAGCAGCTTTAACATGAGTGGATGTGCTGGTGATGCATGTGCACGTTACCATTCACTCTCTGAAGACTCTACAGCTACATTTCACAGGACCTTTTGGTTTGAGACATTCTACCTCACCCACAGCAAAGGCCTGTGGCAGCCTTTTCCCCTGTGGGACAGGACAGGCATTCTGAGGTGGATTTTCCCTTTAAAGTCAGGCCATGAGAACCTTGCTGGGACAACAGTGGTCCTGCTGAGCGGACCGAATCGCACCGCTTCTCTCCAACTACATACTGTTTGTGCTCAAGGCACAGAGACATGTAAGGACTGCATTCATCTCTATCGCTCACCAGCTTATAAGGACTGGATCATTGTAACACACATGAGCAGGAAAGAAACTTCCAATACAATATGAAACATTATAAATACAATAAAAAACAAGAAATCACAGCTATATAAACATTCATAAAAGACTGACCTCCACCAAGGCACTGGTTGTTTCCCGCAATTATGGAAGATAAAGTGCCCAGGCTCAAATATGTTCTAGTTTAGGGATCACTGCACTTTTACATACAATGTTTGATGAATTTACAACAATAACATCTTTTGTGTAAGTTTGTCAAAATACAAAAAATTGTCAGCTCTCAAATTTGTTAAATATCACTGCAAAATATAATCCAAAAGCATATATACTCGTACGTGTCTGAATTTGAGAAGGTAAACATGTTCAGATCATTGGAGTCTACTGTGATGGTTAATCTTCATAACATGCAGGTCTTGATTTTGACAGATGGCCCTTCAGTGAGCAGATTTGTCACTCGGCAGGGCATCCCATAAGTAAAACACGAGGAACAAAGTCTGGTTCAGTTCTGGAGGTGACGACAGGGTAACAGGACTGAGCAGCGTCAGTTAGAGCCAATGGAGGGTGAAGGCAGGTCTCTGAGGGATTCTGTAAAAGCTTTAAACACTCTTTTTGGGACACTTTCGAGTGATGAAGCTGTGACCCACTTCTAAAACATGAATTATTTTATATGTTAGAGATAATAGAGTAAAAAATCAACAGCACTGAAAAACTTGTTCCCTGCCTTTCATGATTTGGTACCACAGTCAAAAGCAAAAAGAATAAGAAATTCTGCGTGGGCACATGTAGCTGAAACTGTGGACAGATGCTCTGTCTTCTTGGAGAGAGGGTTCTTTTCAACTGTGATAAAGGTACACTGTGTAACTTGCTTGGTGGGGGCTCGCCATTTGCTTGTCTCCTTGGAGATGTTATTGCTTTGCCTGGTATGTTTCACAGTACAGTATGTAGCCTTGTTCACAATTCACATACACACCAAAATATGATTATGATCTGATTTCTGGATCTTTAACATTTCTAAAATGACATGTAAACTACAAAATCTGTGGTGAATAATCAGAGGGACCATGATCAGAAAGAAATGAGATGATTTTGCTTTTCTTATAACTAAAAAAAAAAGATAAATTGTTAATCCAATTTTGAGTGTGCATGTAACTGCAGCCACTGATCATCATCACTTGTCACTGCTGCAAAAAAACAAAACAAAAAAAACAAACAAACAAAAAGAAAAAAAAAAAAAACAGATACCGTGAATCATTCTCCTGTGGATGTTCAGATAATTACATTAATTGATCATAATGATTATTCAGATATATTTGCAATATCTGGACAAACTACAGTAATAGTAAAGTACTTTCAATTCAGTCTATACTCCTAAACATAAAGTGCTTTTTATCTGACTGTTTATGTCACATTAACTTTACTTAATCGTTCAGAAAATTGCATTTCATAAAGCTAGTCAAAATACACAAAAATTAGATTTTGTATTATTCATACTCTCTTATTATTTTTTCGTCAGTCTGCATGAGAAAAATCCAGTTCCAGTCAAAGGGTTCAAATGTTCAAACAGACATTTCCCACAAAGCTCTGTATTTAGAACCAACAGCAGCTCATTCAAGTGGCAGGTTATTTTTCCTCATCTGAAATGGTCAAGAGTCTGAGAGGCTGAGATTTGTCCAAACATGAGCCTGGTTGGTGCTTTAAGCTCTTATCGCTTTTACGTAAACATTGAGAGCCACCAGCCTCACTGTTTGTTTGGGTTTTACGGTTTGAAGGTGGGGAGATATACAAATGTAAAGTTTAGTAAATGTTCTGTTATTACAAACATTATTGCTACAGCTATTACTAGTCGTACCTCAAGGCTTTGACTGGCACCAATGCTTTTACACCTTACGCTCTAAAGCGCTCGCAAGGACCATTTATTCAAATATTTGAATGTTTTCACATTTGTTTTCGTTGACCCTTCTAAATCTGACATAAGATGGTTTCAGTACAACATTATAGTAATTGTGTTACTTTCCACACTCAATTTTCTGGGTCTAAGTTAAAACATATCATGAGTTTTCTTTTGGTTTCGTGAATGGTATCAATTTCAGACTTAAACACAATATTCTTTCCAGTCGTCTGTCCTGGGGCGAGTTAACAAAGACTTTGGAAACTATTTGCTGGTGTTTAGGTCCGGCACACTGAATTAATGATGCCTGGACTGATCCACGCCTCGGGACGTGGACGTATGTGTGGGACATATGAACCTGCAGAGGACATGTCTTTATACAGGGCTTATGGATGTCAGCTTGAATTAGCTTCACTGAACACAACTGTGTGCTGAAGATTTCTGAGGCTTTTGCATTGGAACAAAAGCTGGCATACACTTTTCTGATCCCTGCACTGAAGAGTATCAAAGAGACAATTATTTTTGAAGCATAAATTAAACATGAATTTCTCCTTTTCCATAACGTTCACACATAGATTTGGGAAATTGTACCTGGTTTTAACAAAGTGGCCAACAGTAACAGTAACCTTTTTTACTCGGGAACTAGAGAAATTTTTAGATTGGCTGAATTCATTATAGAAATATTGATCCTGCAAACATATATACAGTTTATATCAATTAATAACAAAAAGACAATTTAAATCTAATCTATAAATATTTTTAAATGATGAAATCCTTGCATTACAGTTATCTTATCTTATGTTAATAATCCACTGGATATGCATCAAATTTATGTCCACATAAATAAAGATTATCCTGCACCTGCAGTGTGGCACCTTATATCAGAACTGTGCTGAGAGATAAGACTAGCACATGTCTGAGGAGGAACAGGTGATGAAGAGGGTCAAGTGAGGACACACAGGTGGATTAGAAAAACAGAAATATGTCTTTAGTGAGAAACTGGGATTAACGCATCAACATCTACACGACTTTGAATGGAGAATAAAGATGTGAAGTTTAAGAAGTATGCTGACCATAATGTATGCAGGGATTAAAAGAAAACACATTTAAGGTCTTAACCAGTCACCTCCAGTCTCTCTCTCAAAAACCTTCAAATCAGGCTAGAAATCTAGAGGTAATAATGGAATCAGACTTGAACTTTAACAGCCACATCAAATCAATAACATCCACAGCTTTTTACCATCTAAAAACATAGCAAATATTGCATTAAAGGTATACTGTCTAAACCACACTTGGAGAGACTTATCCACTATATCCATGTATATATACTATATCCATGCATTTGTCTCCAGTAGGTTAGACTCCTGTAACGTCCTGCTCACTGGCCTCTCCAAACGAGCGTTAAGACAGCTGCAGTACATCCAGAACACTGCTGCTCGGGTCCTGACTAAAGGCAGAAAGTACAAGCACATAAGTTGTGTGCTCAGGCCTCTGCACTGGCTCCTGTGGCTCAGAGAATAGACTTTAAAGCAGCTCTGCTTGTTACAAGTCTCTCCATGGCCTCGCACCAAAGTACATCTCCCACATATTAGTGCCATATGAACCATCTCACACTCGGAGGACTTCAGGGACTGGCCTCCTGCTGGTGCCCAGAGTCAGGACTAAACATGGGGAATCAGCGTTTCAGTTTTATGCAGCTAAAACCTGGAACAGTCTTCCTGAAGATGTGAGACAGGCCTCTACTTTGACGATGTTTAAATCCAGGCTCAAAACGGTTCCGTTTAGCTGTGGATATGAGGTTTTTATTCTGCACTCTTCTCTTTTAACGTTATTTTTATGATGATTTATTTGTGATATTTATGTTTTGATTTGTTTGCATTGTATTTTAATGTCTTTCTTATTCTGTAAAGCACTTTGAATTACTTTGTGTACGAATTGTGCTATGCAAATAAACTTGCCTTGCCAGAACCTATTCGGGAGTGTTCCTCAGTCCCACTTATTAGTTTATATTTATTTATTTTGCCCCATATAGCTTTTATTGGACAGGGCAGATTTCATAGTAAAATGGGGGTGAAGAGTAGAGGAAGCAATTTAGCCAATTGCCTGAGTTAGACACAGAGCTTGGCATTTGTGCTTCATTCAGGGAGCACATTATGTTCTTCATTGCAAGTCTGAGAATAGGGCATACTTTATTGCAAAGTGGTCTACAATTAAAGTAAAATATCTCACTAAATTAGTTAAATCAGGAAAAAACAGTAGTTAACTCAGGCCAATTCAGGCCATATTGGATAGAATTGGGGTTTAAGGGGAAGATAATTGGAGCATTTTAAAAGGTTAATGTGCATAATAGTAACAACACAGCAGAGCCCATAATAGCAAGCATGTGTCTATGTGTTTAAGTTTGTGTTGATGGTCCAATGATCCGACTCTAAAGGTGGGATTGACCTTTGACCCCTGGGTGAAGACACATCCATTACACAGTGCAGAATCAGAGCACTCAACGTGGATCCAGCGTTCAGCTCGGTCCCCTGAAATAAACAGTCTTAAATCAGCGAACGGCAGTACTCAGCACGCCACACACGAATGTAGCTGCCTTTCCAGGACCAATATGTGTGTTTTAAATGGCATACCACTTTTTTATATTGGCAGTATTACTAAAAGAATGTGCTGGGATCAATTTCATGGACACAACAGCTAATTTACTTTAACTGGTCTTTCTTGAGGAGTATATGGGAGAGGTCCACATGCTTGGTGCTTTTAAATTGTAAACATGATTCAGTTGGTTGGATGAGACCATATGAAAACCGTATTATGTCACTTTTACTCGCCCTCCCTGATCCCTGTCAAATGTAAGTCCCCCATTTCAGAATTGTGGACTTTTTAATATTTGACTTAAGTGCAGGAGAATGGACAGCTCGGGTTACTGAAAGGAAAAGTTAACAGATATTCTGGGAGATTGGTGGATGTCACGGACCAATACGAGAGAATACAGACGCTGCCCATTTTGGTCTTCTTATCACTGAGGCAACACCAAAGAATCTTACAGCACACAGCAGAGGGGCCAAAGGGGAACTCCAGGGGCCAGACAAACATCAGCAAAGACAGGGGCACAGGATATGAGCTGAAATCTGTGTAGTTCTCTTCTTGTTTTGCAGGAAAGCTACAGAAATTATCTGTAAACAGGAAAAGTAGTTCACTCAAAGACTATGTACTGGTCAATGTACAATCAGTTGGAATTGATCTGAAATTGGATGAAATAGAGAGTTATTGCACAAAATACCAGTGTTTATTACCAGTTTATGGGGTGTTGTTTTGGTATCATAGTGTTATTTCTGATTGTACATACCTCGAATTGAGTAACATGTATCATTTGTCCAAGATGAAACTGCATAATCAAAATAAGCTTTGTACAATATTCCATAATAAAACACTTCGCTGGCTACTTCTTGGGAGGATTCTTGTTAGATATGGAGGAAGTGTTCCCAGAAGGTGAAGTCTAGACACTGATGCTGCCTCCCCAACGTACAGGTGTAGATGAATCGTTATTACACCGTTTTTGTCACGGTTTTACTTGAGACCCAAAAGCAGGACACAGCTGGTAAGTAGTTCAACTGTTTATTGTCCAGGCTTGTAATCAGGTAAATGCGGTAAGTATCAGGCTGGGGGATCCAGAGATGTAGGTAGGTATGGGGCTGGCAGACAGGCAGACAGACTGGTAGGGGACAGGCAGACAGGTAGACTTCCAAAAATAACGACAGAGGCACCTGGACACAGAATAAAACAAACTTGTACAAAAACGCTGAAAAAAGTGAACTTGTCTTGTGAAGCCAAAACGTATCTACTAACTGGAGTAGTATCAACGACAGACTGGCGAGGAGTGGATGAAAAAATCAGGCTTCTTATACTGCAGGTAATGAGGGAAACTGGATCGAGGTGTGCCAGCTGTCAGATCAGGTAAGTCGACGCCCAGGAGGGAGGAGAGACAGACAGCACAGAAGGGAGGGGGAGACAACAGGGACAACAGCAGAAGGGAAGGCGGTTTGACAGTTTTACTTATTAGAACATGCATTCCCTCACAGTAATGCTAACAGCAACTAGTATGCTAACAGTGCACTTCCTGGTTCATGAAGATAAAAATGCTTTATAATTTATAAGGCAGGCAGCACCCCGCGGTCTCATTTTGACCCTAAGAGCTGCTTTTACAATATATCTGGACTGGCACAAACCACATTTGTTCCTTTAAATATAATGTAAGTGAAGTTTCAACAGAACTTTTTGATCCCTAGCGAACTCAGTTTGAATCAAGGTCAGACTGAGCATCAGCATTTACATTCACCATGGAGACGGCACCTAAGATTAGTATTTTATTCATGCCACATCAGGAGAACAAAGTGAAAAGGCGGACGCAGCCCTAATCACTGTTTAATCATTAATAACCGTCTAGGATAAACTCTAAAGGGAATCCAACGCAAGGCAGACTTTTCTTATGCAAATTCTCTTCAAAGTAATGAATTCAAACATGTGCAGCAGAGGATCTTTAGAGGAGAAACAGAGCAGGCAGACAAAAGGCATGAAGCAAAACAACTTTGAGAGCACCAAAGGAGAGATAGATTGGTTCACAGAGGTGTCCAGTGTAATAGTGTGAATATTAAAGGAGAGGGAGGACATATCTGATCATGGCTCATTCTGCTGTTGTTTAAAAAGGGGGTATTTTACTTCTACGGGGTATTAAATGCTAACACATAACATATTTAGAGCACCATGTTACCTTTTGTTACCTGTTTTGAAAATGCTATATGTGCCGATAAACATGTATTAACATGTTTTATAAATTTCACTTTCATTTTTGATGCTCTGAGTCTCCCCTCCCTTTGCTCCCCACACTCCCCCTTCAAAGGGCTATCACAACACAATCAGCGTGCATCGGGCTAATGAAACTACTGCACACCATCATCAGGTTTGTCAAGTTGCTGTGTACAGTTTTGTGTCGTGTTTTTGTATATTTATGGAGAATTGTTGTGTGGGAGCGTGGATGACGTAGGCTTGTGGGCGGAGCGTTGCACAGAATCTTACATCTAACCATAAGCAGGGTTTGAGATCACTAAATTACTGATACATGGATGACATCTAAAACCTCTTCAGGCATGTTTTTGATAAGGGAACAACGTTATAGGATGGTTGAAAGCTAAAAAAAAAGGGGGGAAAAAAGGAAATTGCTTTACGATGTTTTGTCATTTGTAGAGAGATGTCAGTGTTTTATACTGAGGATTTATTTTGGCATCTATAAATAAAACTAGAATGAACAATTACACCTAAAGTGGTTTTAATTACAGTTATTCTAAGAGGTATGATTAAATGGGGTTTATAGAGCAACACCCTTCTTTAATGTTGCATGAAAGGGCTTTTTATGGGAGAGTGACAAGTGATTATTGTAAGATTATGTGGAGGGAACACCACAGGTAGCTATACTTAAAAGTTACATATTATGCAAAATTGACTCTTGTGAGTTTTAAGCTATGTTATAATGTTATTACCTCTTCAAAAACATACCTGGAGTTGTGTTTTGTTTCGTTTACACATGTTTAAGTAACCCTTTATTATTGTTTGTCTACATCTCCTAAGCTCAAAATGCTCTGTTCCACTTTGTGATGTCATGTAGTGGTAGTTTTCAAGTTAACAGCTACTTTTTACCTTTAGTTCAGTAGAGATGGGCAATTCCAGGGGTGAAATAATCCAAATGATTCTAGTGACGGTGTATGGAGTTTAAAACACAACTGAGCACTTCCTGTATCCTGAGAAGAACTCAGCCTAAATATGCAGGGTTTGTGTGTTAAACATGTGTGAATGAAACAAAACACAACTCCAGGTGTGTTTTTGATGAAGATACAACATTATTACAGATAAGAAAATAGCCTAATATAGGCTTTTTAACTATAAATCATTGAAATGCACCCACATAACCAATTCTTTACACAGGTCTCTCTCATCTTCCCATTGTGACTTCCCACAGGACTTGGAACTTGACTAGTTTCTGGTTCCAGTCACTTTGGAGCAGCATCATAATCAGTCTTGTGCTTTGGGCTTTTAAAGATGGTCGCTCAGACGTCTGCATCCCATAATCAGGCTTTTAATGACGTGATAAGAAACATTCACTTCCTCTGCAGCAGCTGCTCTGTGTTCCTCTGATGAACACAGCTTAACTACTCACAGGTGCACACTCACATGATGTCACTGCAGAGCTGTATATACTGTACACTGCATAAAAGTACACATATGGCTACTGTCAGCACCAAAAATAAATATTAAAATGTGAAGAGAGATTAGGAATTAGGAGTTAGTGAGAATGTTTCAGGTTCATTATGATATCTCGGTTGGGATATTGCTGTGCTTTTGAGAAAGACGCTAAGTTGGGTTTGGTTTTTATTTTGATTAATAAGAAACATATGGTGCACAAACAAAAACAAAACAAAAAAATAAAAATTAACCCTCAAAGTGTTGTAAATTGTAAGCATCTTTATACCTCAATTTCGCAATTTGAAATAAACAACTTCTTCTGCTGAGTTGTAATAATTTCTCTAAGCAAACCACACAAAAACATATTCCCAGTGAACTTGTTTTAACTGGTTTGGACAGAGTAGACCACCTACTACACCCTGACAGGGATTAAGAATAGAGATAATCCTGAAACAACATAGTCTGAGTGTTTTTGTAAACTTTCACCTGTCGGTCGACTTTAAAACCGTTTGGGCCAAAGTTCATATGGGGCAGAAAGCTAATCGTGTAGAAGGAGACTTGGATCTCTCCTTTTCTTTGGGGCTCCGAGGAGTAATCCTTTAAAAGTGGTCCTGCTCTCTTACATCTATTCATGTGAAGTGTAATCTGCTTTTGGTCTGGACATGAGTTTTTCCTGATCTGGCCTGGGGGAATGGGATAGAGCGACTATGATGAATTAGGTGCAAATATGACACAGTGAAGAGCCAGGTGAAAAGAACAAGATGTAGCAGAAGGAAGGATTGCGACACAAATCCCAAGAAACAGTAGCTAGCTTGAAATTTGTGGGGAAAAAGTAAAAGTATCTATGATTCTAACTAGGATTCTAGAAATATTTTACCTTTTGACTACACTGTGGTGATAACTTATATATAAAATATGGCCTATTCACTCTCTTTCCATCACTATCAGGTTGGCATTCACACAACAACTTCTCTAATCAGATATATATTTAAAGTTGCAAAAGCTACTTATTTTTATGGGTGTTTGTATTGCACTAAAAACCTTGAAAATTATTGATCTTGCTTCTCAACAAACCTGAAAAAAAAACAACAACTTCTTCTTCCATACCCTTGCAGTGCCGTTGTTTCTAAATCTATTAACCAAACTATAGAAAATACAATAAAAGCATTATGAAAGACTGAATGGCTTGGAATGCACTGGCAGACCGCTCAAGACGAACAGCAAACATAGCAGAACACTCAGGATATTGAGCTGGTGGTCAGCGGGACAGACACATAGAAACACATTAGGAAACCAAATCTCCCAGCAGGAGCCAGTGTGGGTTTAACCCTTGACCCCGTGACCTCGTCTTAGTTATGCTGCAGTTAGCATGGTCGCTGTGAGAGGGCCAGATTCTTGTGGGGAAGTTTTCATGGTGTGGAGTGGAGTTTTTGCTTGTTAAAGTTCTACTTAAACACTTGAAGTAAGAGCATGTAAATGCTTCAATGCTCAATTAAAGCTTCATTTTCTTTGTGGTGATGGAAGTTTCAGAATAGTTTTGAAACAAGTCTGGATTTTGCATCATTTTTCAAATATTATAAGTTATAGTTATAGGATTTTTTCTCCTTTACATATTGTCCAGGATATGAAGTTGCCACATAAAAAATACTGTAAAAAATGTGTCTTGGCGTAGTTGACTATGTGCAGGTGTATGGCGCGGTCTGTGGAGGACTCTGAGGAGGTCTGAGGATTAGGGGCTCTGGGTGAGTGTAATCTGCGTGTCCGGTCTGCAGCCCTCTGTCTCAGTGTGTGCGGTGCTTTTATATTTGAGTGGAGCTGCTGTGCACCACAAGCAGCTGTCTTCACTCTCATACAGAGCCATTCTGACCAGATTAAGATCTCAAGAACTGGAACAACAGCTTTTTTCCAGGAATCTACATCAATATCAAATACTTGATCGCTCCGACCAACACCAATCATACCACAACAAGCACACAGTGGTTGTTAGGCAGGGTAGAGATGCAACAGCAATATGTCTCAGTTTATGCTGGTCCACTAAATAAGGGGTCTTTATTATATGTTCAAGTCTATATTATAGTTTAATTTCAGTGGATAGAGACCTTGACAGAGGCACTGTATGAACATAGGAAATTAGCTACAGAAAAGCTCAGTTTGTTCAGAGGATTTGCAGGGGGACGCTGACTTACACTCAAGAACCAGCTGATTCATGGTGGCTCCTAAAGGTTTACATACCATCGCATTAGTATCTGACATTATTATGATACAGGTACCAGGAGTAAATTAAGGCTTGTCAGGTTAATGAGCCACTTGACCTATGACCTTGCTCACATTCAAGTTTAAAGCTGTAAATGTTTAGCATCAGATTTCACATGCGGTGTGAAGGAACACTATATTTAATTTAACAACCAAAAAGGCTAACTTGCTTGTTATTTCTCGTACTGATTCCTGCCTCTTCTGTTATGGACCTTATGATGGGTCACCAGGTCAATTTACTATTCAGTGACCATCCCAACACAACGTTTAATATATGTGATACATGGATTTGTATGATAAAACTGTAATAGTACCAATCATAAAGGGCATCTTTAAAGGATATAGTAAACATATGAACCTAATAATCAGTATGAATCATACTTAACTTATCTAAAAATGATAATGCAATGACAACATTAAATTAGAAAGTACAAATTTAAAAGATTAAATATTTCACATTTAAATGACATAAAAAACAACTCTTACTGATCTTGTTAAACAACTTTAAAGGAATAGCTGACCAGAAGAAGAATGTGTATTTTTCAGACATCCTCCCTCGGCGTCCAAAAACAGATATGACCTAAGTGAACATCACGTAAATGATCTATAGATCTTTGCACCCATAAGTGCTCAAATGGCTTTACTTTAGAGAAACACCACTAAGTCCCTCTGTGAGTTATGTTTGCCATACATTAAAATCCATCTTAAAGGCAAAGTGTGGAGGATTAAAGGGGCAGTCTGGACTTCGTCAGTAAAAGTAAGATCAGAAGAAGTGTCAAAATTACTGAGAAAACAAACCTATATTTACGGTGCCATTAAAAATACTTGTATGTTTTTGTGGCTTAAACTGGCTCATTATATCAGATGTTTGTGCTGGGATAGGCGTCACTCAAGCTGATGGTTTACTTAGTTTAAAACATGCGTATGTGTTTGTGGAGGTTCAAAAACCACTAATTAAGGTTTAAAGGCCTCTCCAAACCAAGTGGCCGTCAGGAGATTGTTGTCCCAGTTGTTTTTGTGGCACTTTTCATCATAATGAGATACAGTCGCATGTGGGCCCTGTAGAAAACAGACTACAAAAGAGGTAGCATGTTACTATAATCAGCAATTAATTTAGCCAGCCAAGGAGCCACATAAACTATAAAACATATTTCTTTAACAATGCTTATTCCAGAAAAAACAAGCATTTGAAATCAAAATTCAACCAAGAATCCTATCCATATAAAAGATGCAGAAATGTTTTACCAGACCAAACTATTAAAATGTGCTTTAGGTTCTGAAAAAACACTGTGCCAGAGAAGTTAATTGTCCTCTTCTTTACAGCATTACATTAGCACATTCTAGTTCCCACGGCGGCATATGCCTCATTGTGTGGGTCAAGTTTGTTTTTGGTGCTAAATGACCATGAGTAGAACTGATGTGAGATTCTGATGGAGAAATAAACTGTTCTTGTGTTCATGTTACACTTTCCCACCTCTCCTCTTCCTCGTCCGCCTCATGTACGCAGATAGAAAAGTTGTGATGCTTCACTGAGTTGCAGTTGAGTGTCCAATACTTTTCCTTTTAGAATCCTGGACAGAGGAGCTGTGGAGCGTGCCCAGTGGAGCCACGCCTCAGTCTTGTGTTTCTGCTTCAGAGATCAGAGCTGCAGTGTTTTAGAGCTATTCAAGGCCAAGTCCAGCGGCTTTGGGAGGACACCAGGATTACACTGAGTCAAAGACATGGAGACAGCTCAACACTACAGTACACAGGACAACAGTAAGGAATTGTTGGCTGTGTGACTTTTGACAACTCACCATTTTGGCGAAATAGATTTCAAAGAAAATGTTTAATAAAATGCTATTGATGTTTCCTAATTACTATGGTCCCTTTGTGACTGGACCACCGGCTTTGGTAAGTGCTGTTCCAAATGGTTTCAGTCTGCACTCCTTAACCTTCTTCTTTCCTCTGTTCAGAGCTCGCTTAGGCCTTAACTTAAAAGGCTCACAAGGCACTGTACTTCTTTCTGCTAAGGGCTGTATTTTGATTCACAATTATATAATATTCAGCCTCCCAGCAACCCAGCAGCTCTCTCTTATATACTGGGCATTTTGGGAAAAAAGGTTGTCAATTTTTATGTTACAAACAAAATAGAAAATCAGGCTACAGAATGCCAATATACTTTTCAGAATGTGAAATAAACACATTATATTTACCATTAATTACCAACAATTGTGTCCAAATGCCCTTTAACCCAATCAACCCAGTTAAATATTGTAGATTGTCTACATTCTTATTGTGCTTTAGATCACTTTTGACAATAGTAAATACATTTGTTGCTGTTCTGTCATGGCTGATCACCTGCCCTGTGGCACCACATGTTACCAATCCACCAAACTCAGCTCCATTTCCCTGGTATGTGAGTGAAAGAGAGATGTGCCATTATAGGCCAAACCCAGTGATTTACAATCTGTGTCCAGTCCAATCAGACCTGTCCCATCTCAACCATCCCAGCGCGGCTTCACCTGAGCGGGCTGGGTCAGCGGGTTTACTGCAGGAGGTACAGAGGCACAGGCAGGAGCAGCCAGAGGGGCAGCCAGGGGGGCAGAGGGGAGAGGGGCATACGGAATAAGAGAAGAGATGAAAGGACAGATAAAGAGTGAAGGTAAAACTAGACTCAGGAATTTAGAGACACCGATAAAGACGAAGAGGAGTAGACCTATAGTTCAAAACATTAAGCTGATACTTATCTTATCACACACATTTGTTCCAAGGAGGAGGTATAACTGAAATTCTCCTGTTCAAGCCTTATATTTAACTTCCTATAGATCCTGTCTTCTGTATTATTCTATTCGTTAAGTATCCCAGAATAGGTTTAATGAAAAAGAAGGAAAGGTTACGTCACTTTTAACACAAAACATGTGATATGCTGACATTACTAAACCCACTGGATTTGAGACTGGGCTTTCTTTGTCAATGCAACACACAGTAGAACGCAAACTGGCTAAAAGTTCCCAAATATAGGCTATGGATCCAAAGCAATAGAAAGAGGGGTATTTTACTTCTATGGGATATCAACTGCTAACACATGACATATTTAGATCACCATGTTAACTTTTATTGTTTTGAAAACGCTACATTTGCAAAAAAAACAAGTTTCACTTTCATTTTTGACGCTTTGAGTCTCCCCCGCTTTAAGTCACTCCCCCTTCAGAGCGCTATCACAACACAATCAGCTGCATCCCACTAATTAAACTACTGCACATCACATCAGGTTTGTCAAGTTGCTGCGTACAGTTTTGTATCAGGTTTTTGTATATTTATGGAGAATTGTCATGTGGATATTGTAAAAAATTTGTGACTTTGCCACAGCTATTTCCTCTTTATTTATACATGCCCAACGTTAACACAGTCTTTCCTCTGGTCTCCACGGACCCGACCAGACCTGAGCTACAGGCCCCTGATTATTTACAAAAGCCACAATGATGACAGATGTGCTGGAATTCAATGGAAAGAAATTTAATGTGTCATAAATTTTAAGGTGGTGCCATGTTTACGCTTCTTTCATTGGTGGGAAAATCACTGCACCATAAGGAGACGTTAAACAGGCCACCTTTAAAGTATGACAAGCATCAAGCATAGTACTGCAGTATTTGTCTTTGTGTGTAGTTTAGTGTATACTTCACAGTGAAATGCTGCTGACTGAGGTATTTGAAGTACTCACCGCGGGTAGTAGGATTGATTGGCTTGGCTCATGAGCGATGCTTGGAAAGTGTTTTCAAAGTTACGGTTTGAAATGCGACTATAATATTATTTTAGTAAATCCACTTTACATGTTTCTTTTGGAAAATGTGCCATCTGATAAAATATACTGGGTTTTCAAGACTTACATTACTCAGATAAGATTTTCTGTTCTCATTTTATTGCTAACACTCATGTCTGCAAGGAATAAGTGCTTAGGTTTTGGTCTAAAAGTATTTGAGAGTTCTTTTCTATAAGTTAATGTTTATTAAATTAATGTCTATCAGGTTTAAAGACATAAATTCAGTGTGTTAAATGATATATCTTTGGGCGGTACATTTCAAAGAATGTTTTCTATACAGCCAAGGCCAAAACTAGTTAGAAGTATTTCAAGACAGGAAGATGACTGTAAACAAAATGCAGTAGCCAGAGTTGCCAATATTTCAACTATACTATTGGTCATTTTTTGCTATACCAAACTGTAATCGGCCATTTTTTTTTAAATTTTTTTTTGTAAATGTTAGGGTTAAGTTACATTTTATTGTCCCCGTAGGGAATTTGACCCATCCTTCAATGCTGCTGAGGCGACCTGTCAGGAGCAGTGCAACACCCAGGGACCCATCTCCAGATCTTGAGCTAAGCTTGATCAGAACCACCTCAGCTACTTATTGTGCATGTTTCACGTTGATGAGGAATACTGGAATCCCCAAACAAACCTACCCAGACACAGGTGGAACATGCAAACTCCGAAAAGAAAGGCCCGGGTGGCCTGGGAGTCAAACCTAGAACCTTCTTGCTATGAGGCAAGCATGCTAGCAAGTAACATGCTAAACTGACATAGAATGAAACTGAAGTCCCATTCAATATGTCTGAGGTGTTGTTTTTTTGCTGGGGCACAAACTCACAAATTGTTTATTTTTACATGTATTTCTTGATTTTAGTGTTTGTACATAAATCAATGTTTGAACAGGGGCCTTCAGGGGGCGCTAAAGTTGTGCTTGCTCTCTGGGGAAAGTGCAGATTCTCTTGTGGGAGCTGTAAAGTTGACAGTGCTAAATGGGATCAGCATGTGTTTCTGCACTGCTCAGTACAAGACTGTTCGATGTTGTTACATCGTTCATCCAGTACTGATGTTAATCACTGAGAATGTTTCAGTTATCAAGCCAAAGGAATAAATTATGTTCTGCAGTGTGCAAACGAGTATAAGCACTGGTTTAGAAGATTTCTGCTCATGGTTCTGCTTCTGCGGAGATAGGGCAGAGGTTATGTGAAGCGGCTTGAACATCAGGACAAGAGAAGGGGGTAGGCAGATGTGATTTGTTTGTTTTATCTGTCAGAATCAAACTGACTTTTGTCGTGTTACATTAATTTCCTGAACACACCATTGAAATAAAAATATATAGTCATAAAATGTTGTAGTTAAACTGTCACGCAGGGCCACACGCATGTGCCTTTATGATGACTAAATATTGACACATAGATTTCACTCAGGGTTACCACACAGAGCCTGGCCTACTCCGACGCTGATGATGGATGTGTTTTTGGATGACGGAATCAACAAATAAACAGTGGGCTGCATGATGGAGAGGTCAGGGGTCACTGAAGAGAGCCAGGACCAGCGGTACATGTGTGTATATAGTATGTGTAAGTAACAGCGGCCTCATTCACGTCAGCCGCATGAAGAGGTCGTGACATGTGGTGTGGGGTCATGACCTTGGGAGTGTGGTCAGACTCAGGCCCTGTCGCAACACTTGCATACGTGCGTCTGTGTATGTAATCTTTTGTGTAACATTTTATTTACATTTTATTTATTTACAGCTTTAACCACATGTTACAGCGTTATGAACCATTCTGGGCCCTAATAGTTTTTCAAATACTGAGAGATTTTCTGTGTGACCCCAGAGCAAAGAGGAGCTGCTCCAAAACCATTAACACAAGTTGTACGTTGTCTCTGTGCTGATAAGGACTCCTGGGTCATTTTACTCTTTTGGTCCTGCCTGTAGAGAGGAGCAGTGATTTAGACGAGGTGCAGGGAGGTGAGGACAGCACAGATTACTCAACTGGGATTTTAACAGGAACACACTATAATACATGTGTCTCTTTATTCCTTTACAGTCTCCATATGTTTGAAGAATCTTACCTTATCTCTTATGTATGTGCTGTTTGGAGAAAGATTACGTACAGACTTTCATGATAGCGGTAATTAAAGGAGAGGTCAAATATGAGGTTGCAATCTATTGTACGAGATATTGGTGGCTGGTTATGAGTTATGAGCAGGAAACACAGAGAGACATTCAATGTATAGGGCTGCTGTTAGTTTTTAAAGACACAATGTGTAATAAAAGCATATTTTCTTTCATTATGGATGTTTTTATTGCACTGAAAAGCATGTGTGTCCTTACTCTGAGCGGGCTTGCATCTCCACAAACCTGACTCTTACTTGGCCTGAAGCTTGCTTGTTTCCATGGAAATGTTGTTGCTTTGGCTATAATCGTCCACTGTATGGCAGAAAATGTATCTATCTCTATGCTGCAAAGTATAGTTTTAACTATTTCCATAGAATTATGCAGGTGACATGCATCCTCAAGAAAGGTTACGTACTGTGCCTTTAGCTGATATACTATTTTATACAAATTAGTTTCAATATTTATTCAGCCAGTCAGTAACTGACTTTTTCTCATTCACTATACACTAACTAGTCTACACTTTTCATAATTTTAAAGAGGCAATGTACGTTTTGAGGTGAAATGTCTCAATGCTATTCTCCATGGTAGATCTCCAGGCCTGGAATGTTTCACAAAATGGCATAAAACTTAATAATCTCCTTGGAGACAAGCATGTGATTCCACCAAATTGAGTATTTGTTTTGGCAATAAAAAAACAAATGTAATTAAATAAATTAATGATAGTTGAGTTTATACCATACTGTGGAAGAAGTGGCTTGGATGAGCAGCGAAAACGTCTTCACTCCGAAAACTTTTTGTCCAGTTGACAGATTTGAAATTTTTCTTTTACATTCAATGATTTTCTTTTCATTAGACACACGGGCAACGGGATCCTCCACCAGAAAAGTTACATACTGCACCTTTGATATGTGCACCCCTCACTTGTCTCTTGTGGTGCAGTGTGGGATTGTGGAGTCTCGTGGCACAAATAAATCTTCTTAGTCAAGACCTGGATGTGATAAATATTACAGTGGACGGACAGTTTGAACTCTGTGGT
This sequence comes from Periophthalmodon schlosseri, assembly GCA_000787095.1. Classification (NCBI taxonomy): domain Eukaryota; kingdom Metazoa; phylum Chordata; class Actinopteri; order Gobiiformes; family Gobiidae; genus Periophthalmodon; species Periophthalmodon schlosseri. The sequence goes on from JACM01011378.1 coordinate 20,761, forward strand.
GTGTGGAAAGAGCCGCAGTAAATGGAGGGTTAAATGGGATCCTTTAAGGAAATTACATAAGATCCGCTGGGGACAGAGGCTGGTGGCTAGGCTGGGTCCCGATGACTCACTCACACTCTTGGCTTGTTTATTGCATTAATTTGCCCTGTTGAAAGAAATTGAAAACACTGTAGACAGATGAAATGTGGAAAGTTCTATCGCCAAACCATAACCATTTCCTTCAGACTGAAAGTGGATTAGCCGATTGAAGCCATTGTCTACAGCCAAACAGAGCATTTGCAGAGTCTCTATTTTATCATAACTTTATTACATGGTCCCATGATAAAACAACATTTGGAAGTGATTGGGTAAACAAAGTGTCAGAAGATCCCAGGTTCTGTGGCTTTAGTATCCCTGTTCTTCCTGTGTCACATCTGGTTTCCTCATGTAAACTGTTTTTCTCCGGTTACTGTTGAACATGTACTATTCCTCCAGGTACTCCTCACCAAGATCTTGGCTCATGATCTGGATATGGTTCCTATAGGCCCTGCACTGTGGTCAGTACCATAAATGTATGAGGTCACTCATGTAGTGTCACTGAAAGATGGGTCAAATGCAGAGGTACTTCTTACCTGTGGTGTCAGACTGTTAAACTCCTCACCCATCTGCCAGGAGGGACAGTGACGCACACCTGGAAAATGTCTTTAAATCTGGATTGATGTATGTATAGTACTTTATAGTAATAATGAATTTAAATATGGAAAAAGCGGGGGCAACAGTATCTCAGTTGGTAGAGTGTTTGTCCACTGATCTGAAGGTCCCACTCTCGACATAAACATTAGTAGAGCATTCAAATCCACGGACCCACAGGTTGGCTGTACGATTCTAGCCCCCACAGATTAATGCTGCCATTGTGTCCTTGGACAAGACACTTAACCCACCTTGCCCCCAGTGTCTGCATATACTAGTGCATGAATGAGTGTTTCCTTGATGTAAATCCTTTGAGTGCCTTGAAGGTGGGAAAGTGCTATATAAAAATGTGACAATTTGCCATTTAAATATGATTTTTAGGATTTTACAAATATTTGATTGCCATTTATGTGCTCCTCTGGCACAACAGTTTCCTTCTGTATTAATGGATATCACATCTCAAAAGCGAATAGAGTATTTTACCTATACTTAGCATATTTGATTGTTCAGCCCCTGGATCAGAAACTAGGTAATTTTGTTTTAAGAAAAAAAATCTGTGATGTTAAAACTAGGAAGAGCAAATTCACTAAACATACTGAGTTCGAGCTTCTGCTGACCTTAATGCCATAAACTCAGAGACCACTCAGAGAAAAGCATTTGGAGGTTGACATTTTCACGGCACTTAGAGCAGAACAAACAGACTTAAATGATTTCCTCATGCTTATCCACAGGCTTCATATTCTGTCTTTAGCACAAACCCTGTCCCTATGTGGTCCCCCTGCATATCTGGAAGCCATTAATGGTCACTAGTGGTCAGTGTTAGGGTCATGCCTCGCTAAGACTCTATGAATTTGTGTATAGGGAAAGGTTCAACAGCTCAGGTCAGGCTCTAATCAATTTAAACTGGGACTCGGGGAACCTCAGGGTTTACAAAGAGGCCCCTTGCTGCGTTCAGTTGCCTAAAATGTCCCCGAACTAAATAAAAATGTGCCCTTTATGGCTTGGGCCACACGTGCCAAAGAGATAAACTATGGAGACACATGGAGAGTTTTACAACCAAATGCCAGAAACAATGCCTTTAAGAAGTGATTGTGTAATAACCCAAAAGTGCCCCAGCACAGAAATGACATATGAAAACACTTAAAGCCAATGAAAGTCACTTGTTTAGAACAATTTATTTAAACAACTAGCAACATGGCCATTATAAGACCAAGCCCCGTAGCATTTTCAAACACAATTTTGGGTGGGACTTCCAGTAAATTCTCTTACATACAAGGCGGCAAACTTGCAATGTCTTGCCTGGTGACACAACTTCAGTCTCCAGACTTGTGGAGTTGTGGAACTTCTACAGTAGCTGATATGACTTATAGACACTTGTGGTCGTACAAGTATGTCCATGTGATAAACTATATATATAAATAGAGACAGCTAACCTGCTAGCTGCTGTGTTCCAAATAGGAAGTGAGAAGGGGCGCGTTTCCGGTGCCATCGACTCTGGTGCCACTTCATTTTCTATTGAAAAACGCTCCTCTCTCTGTAACTGCTACCGTAAGGCTTGTCATTTTGGTCTTAAAATGTTCGTATTAACTCGCTCTACATGATCCTCGTATGTTTTCACTATTGTGTCCGTAAATCAAGATATGAACATTAATCACAGACAAATCAGGCGCCTTGTTTCCCTGAGGTTGCTCCTGCTAGCGTTAGCAAAAGGTTTAATTGATAGTGTTGCTAAGTGCCCACCCCCTGCTAAACCAGCAGTGTGGGTGGGAAAGGGCTTCAGCAGCCTCACTCCTGATTGGCTCTTTGGTTGCTATGATACTTACGGTCGGAATTCCACATATCTTTCAGCAGCTCACTCCTGATTGGCTCTTTGGTTGCTATGATACTTACGGTCGGAATTCCACATATGAAACTCTGCTCCAAATTCGCCCCTATAACTGTTAGCCTTGATGAGCTTCATTTGACTGGAGCCGTCACACTCTCTTATGCCAGGTGTACACTGACTGCAACTGCGGTGCGATTTGGGATTCGCGCGGATCCCGCAAGACTTAGGAAGTCATTAAAATCATTTGCGCCCTGCCACACTGACCTCTGAGCAGTGTGAGTGCGGGGGAGGCGCAGGTCTGTGGAAAGAATCTGCAAGAAGTCTATTTTTCTCGGACGCCACAGCGTTCTGAAGCAGTTTTAAAGTCATTAGACGTGTGTTATCGCGTGAACCCACATGAAACGCGCACTGCAGTAGTTGTAGTTGGTGTAACAAGCAATCTGCAAGTAACCAGCTCAAAGTACATACCGGACCTGCCTTGCAGTTAGTATAAATCCGGCACAAGTCCACTTCTTTATACAATCTATGGTCCAGGTTTGTCAATTTTTGCAGTATAAATGCTTGACACATAAAGAGTGGTCTATAGTCACAATGGGTTAAAGGTACACTATGTCACTTTTC
>JACM01021632.1:0-12777 GCA_000787095.1 Periophthalmodon schlosseri
TTTTTTTTACTTTTTTTTACTCATTTATTTATTTCTACATGCATTTAAGCAACAAATAAAAGTAAAAATAAATAAATAAATGTGGAAATAAATACATGTAAAAATGAATACATTTGTAAAAAAAAAATAAACATAAAAAAGGATAAAAATAATGAATGGTAATTAATGATCAGTGGGCACATTTTTATATAGCGCTTTTCCATCTTCAAGGCTCAAAGCGCTTTACATCAAGGAACCACTCACCCATTCACACACACATTCATATACCAGTGTACGCAGACGCTGGGGGCGAGGTGGGTTAAGTGTCTTGCCCAAGGACACAACAACAGCATTCATCTGATCTAGCCACTCAACCAATAATGTTTCTGTCGAGAGCGAGATTAGAACCGCCAACGTTCGGATCAGTGGACAAACAACTGAGCTACTGTCGCCCCCGTTTAAAAGTGTAAAAATAAATGTATTAATAAGTAACTGTACATGTAAACAGAAATCCAAAAACAAGCATATTTGAGCTTTTTAATGCCTAGAATGTAAGGCATTAATGTGTACATGCATTTATTTATTTACACATATATATTTACTCACCATGTAATTTAACACATTCCAACATTTATCCTTGTATTATTTATTTCAGTGATGCCATCTTTGGTCCTCCGTATGTAACACTAACAGGTATAAAAGGCTTGTGAGTGCTTTAGCTGTGCTCTCCATAAACCCATTTGAACTCTGAAACCGAAGCCAGACGTGTCACATGACTTCATCCTCTGCTATTTGAATAACACTATTTCTCCTGAGGCTATTCCCGTCACAGCATCAGAACCTCCGTTTACATTTACTACAGATTATAATAAACACTGAAAGGAAAGTGGATTTATACTGAAGTGATTTGACCATTTAAGGCAGAACTAGAACTACTTTTTACATTTAAAGGCAAACTAAAGCAGCACCAAAGTACTCTGACATTATAGGAGGGGCTGAGCAGCCTCTACAGCCGTAAGCCGCGGGTCCTGAGTTCAACCCATGGGCTCAGTTAGCCTGGTCACTAATACACGCTGTACTTATACTACGCAAAGATCTGGTGTCTGGAACCTAGACATAAAGACACATCAGAGAAACACATTTGTATCAAAGATGTCTGTGCAATCCCTCAGTCGTCAAGGTATGATCCATAGTAAAAGAATAATTCAATTCTGTCAACTGGACAAAAAGTTTTTGGTGGACACTGCCTTATATCTGTCTGAAGGGAGTATAAGGCAGTGTCCACCAGTGATCTGACCAGAACTGAAGAAGCGGCCAAACGTGTTTAAAAAAAACAAAAAAAACAAACAACTTTTTGTCCAGTTGACAGAATTCAATTTTTCTTGTACTATTTGTATCAAAACAAACATACAGCTTAAAGCTACAGTATGTCACTTATTGGAGGTGGCATGACACCTGTATGATTCCATGGAAACAGTTAAAAACCATACCATGAGTTTCATGTCATACTGTGGAATATTATGAACAAAGGAACAATTTTTCTACGAAAAACAAGCAGGATGAGGACACATGTTTTTCATCATCTTTTCAGTGCAATAAACACAGGCTAAATAAAAAAACATGCTTGTATTTTAGGTTTTTTTTGGCTAAAAAGTTCCACACTGTGGCTTCAAGATAAAAAAGAACACAAAAAACAGTGACGCAGCGCTCGATTTACTGGTCAGTCTCTGTTCCTACCCTCACCTATGGTCATGAGCTTTGGGTAATGACCAAAAGGACAAGATCGTGGAAAAAGTCTAAATGAGTTTCCTCCGCAGGGTGGCTGGGCGCTCCCTTAGAGATAGGGTGAGGAGCTCAGTCACACGGGAGGAGCTCAGAGTAGAGCCGCTGCTCCTCCACGTGGAGCGGAACCAACTGAGGTGGCTCGGGCATATGCCCCCTGGATGACTCTCTGCGGAGGTGTTCTGGGCATGTCCCATCGGGAAGACCCAGGACACGATGGAGGGACTATGTCTCTCAACTGGCCTGGGATGCCTTGGGATCCCACCTGAGGAGCTGGAGGAAGTGTCTGGGGTGAGGGAAGTCTGTGAGTCCCTGTATAGACTGTTGCCCCCGCGATCTGGGCCAGGAGAAGTGGAAGAAGATGGATCATGCCAATCCTCAAGCCAGGTACTCCAGACCATAAACCCTGTCAAGATCTGGAGATGATCCATGGAGACTTCACAGAAACAGAAGATACACATCTTCTGTATGAGGATTAATCAACTATGCCCTAATCCATCTGAAACACAAGAGTCACTCAATCGACAATGACGAGAACACAACCCGCCTCCATGAGCAGGAAACATAAAGGCCACAGTATCCACACACTGACCTTAAACTCAACTCTTAAACACAGAAGAGAAGCCCATCTGAACCGGACCATTTGCTCTGTATTATTCACGGCCCTGTTTAAACTGCCTTCTCCATAAAACGTATCCCACATCCCACAGACACATCCAGCTCAAGTTCCTCTTTCTTTAATCTATTTTCACTTTTGATTTAACACAGACGTTAACTTTATTCATTCCAAAACGTTATAATATAAGACAGGCGCAGTGGTCTTCAGAAACTGTGACAAACTGATCCAAAATCCCTGTGTTCAATCAGATTATACAATGAGGATGTGAGCTGGGAGGTTCAGTCTCATACTTGTTTTATGTATTAGAGACAGCACAGTTTTGCCTATTCCTGTTGTTCTTGTGTCTCTCTATAGTTATAATCTCTGACACTCGCGGATCATTATGTTATAATTTGCACATTTTAAATCACAATATTCATCTAAAACGACTTAACAAAAGAAACTAGTCCGCTGAGTTCTGTGTTAGAAGACTGCGATGGCCAATGGGAGTTGACGTCGCCGTAAACGTGATCGCAACAAAGAGCCGCGGAGCTGTTGGCGTCTAGCGAGCAAATAGCGGATTTTTGTTTCATTTGTAGCAAAATGACCACGCGACGCTGCCGAATCCTACGAGTATCACCGATTAAGAAAATACAATTGAAAAACAAGTGCATACGTCACAGTGGGCGTGCACCGGCGGAGGTGAAAACGGGAGTTGATCGGCAAAATGGCGTCTTGAAAATAAGCGATTAAAGATGACTCAAACATGAATCACTCCAAATACAACTTCAGAGGGTAAATGAGAAAGAAACAACTATAACATGGTTAAAAGGACTTAGAGTGTAGTAAGAGAGTAAAGTGAGTAAAGTAAAGTGAGGAAAGTGTTTTGTTCAATGGCACAACCAAAGTATTCACTACCAGTAGAGATCAAACTACATTTTTAGCGCTTGTGGGGGGCGTGTCAGGCCAAGTGTCTTTTGTTTTTAGAGCTATTAAAATCAGCATTTTTCTGTAATAAACTGAATCCTTGTGTAAATGAACGTGAAGCGCAGCTGTGCGTCTGTGGTTCTGGGTGGGTTTTATTTTCATGTTGCTACTCGTAAAAACAGGCCTAAATATGAGATACAAATGAGCTGCTGAAATGTTTAGTATCATCACATTTTTATGCTTTGTTTCGACCAGCGATGGAACGTAACAAAGTAAAAGTAGTAAAGTACTGTACTTAAAGGTCCTATATTACACAAAATTGACTCTTGTGAGTTTTAAGCCATGTTATAATGTTGTTACCTCATCAAAAACACACCTGGAGTTGTGTTTTGTTTCATTCACACATGTTTGAGTAACACTTTATTATTAGTCTGTCTACATCTCCAAAGCTCAAAATGCTCTGTTCCACCTTGTGATGTCATGAAGCGCTAGTTTTGAAGTAAACAGCTCCTTTTACCTTTAGTTCAGTAGAGATCGGCATTTCCAGAGCTGAAATCATACAAATGATTCTGGTGAAGGTGTGTGGAGTTTAAAAACACAGTGGAGCACCTGTATTACCACATGACATCACAAGGTGGAACAGAGTGTTTTTCTGTTTGAGAGAAGAACTCAGCCTAAATATGCAGGGTTTGTGTGTGAATGAAACAAAACACAACTCCAGGTCTGTTTGTGATGAGGAAACAACATTAGAGCATAGATCAGAAAAAAGGTATTTGTACTTTACTTAAGTACATTTTAAAAGGGGTACTTTTTACTTTTACTTTGCTACATTTGAGAGCAGGTATCTGTACTTTCTACACTATATTTTTTAACTGGACTGAAAAGTATTTTTATTATTGTCTGAGACCTGGCTGACAAATTGAGGGTTTATTTTTAACATGTTCATAATTTGAGGAATCTTTGAGTATCAAAATCACTACATTTGAAGCTTTATTAGACCTAAAAATTTGCAAGAAATACTTTCACTTTTTACTCTTTGAGTACATTTTGAACAGGTACTTTTACTTCATTAGATTTTTTTCCGGTGATACTTTTACTTTTACTTGAGTATTTTTTTGCCGCTGTTTCTGTACTTCTTCCACCACTGATTTGGACACTTTTGCTCAAATGAACAAGTTCATCTCCCCTGCTCTTGTCATTTTAGAGCCGATTTAAAAGTTCCATGTAGTTCTTTATTCTATCCAGTAACTTTACTATATAGTAAATGCAGTATTATTTGACACTTGATTAATAAAAATGTTGAGGAAAATGTTTTTGGAGCTTGGTTCTTTCCTGGTTAAATCCTTGTTAAGTCCCAGCTTCAGCTTCTGGCTTAGTTCATCATCGCTCAACCACTGTTTGGTTTAGTCCTGGTTTAGTCCTGGTTTAGTCCTGATTTAGCCCAGCTTTAGTCCTAGTTTAGTCCTGGTTTAGACCTGGTTAAGTCCTTGTTTAGTCCCGGTCTAGTCCTGGCTTAGCACTGGTTTAAACCTGGTCTGTTGTAGTGTATATAGAGCCCTGATTTAGTGGCCCTAATTTAGTCCTGGTTTTTAGTCCGGGCTAGTCCTGGCTTAGCACTGGTTTAAACCTGGTCTGTTGTAGTGTATATAGAGCCCTGATTTAGTGGCCCTAATTTAGTCCTGGTTTAGTCCCAGTTTAGTCCTGGTTTAGACCTGGTCTGGTGTAGTCTATATTGAGCCCTATTTTAGCAGTCCTAGTTTAGTCCCAGTTTAGTCCTGGTTTAGACCTGGTTTAGTCCCGGTTTACTACTGGTTTAAACCTGGTTTGGTCCTTGTTGAGTCCTGGTTTAGTCCCAGTTTACTCCTGGTTTAGTCCCGGTTTGGTCCTTGTTGAGTTCTGGTATAGCAGTCCTGGTTTAACCCTGCTTTAGTCCTGCTTTAATCCTGGTTTAGACCTGGTTAAGTCCTGGTTTAGACTCGGTTTAGACCTGGTTAAGGCCTGGTTGAGGCCTGGTTTAGTTCTAGTTTAGTCCTGGTTTTGGTCGCCTCTATGACTTAAGCAGAAGCAGCTGAGGAATCTGTGCTTGGGCCAAAGGCAGCAGCTTTCAGACCAACTGGCTCAAACACACACACACACACACACAGGCAGACCCACACACACACACACACACGGAATCTGTGCTCTTGGGCCAAGCAGCACATTTCAGACCAAATCGGTCACACACACACACACACACACACAGGCAGACCCACACACACACACACACACACAGATACAGAGAGGATCCAACATGGAGCTGGAGATACGATTTTCACATCAGGCACACTGTATAAGGAAAAACAGAGGAAAGAGAAAGAGGAGTGAGGGGTGAGAGTGTGTGGAAGAGAGAGGAGACAGAAAGGTATAGGATAAAGAAGGGGAGTGCGGGGAGAGGGTAAGAAGGGCGAAAGAGACCAAGAGGGAGAAAGGGGTGAGAGAGAGAAAGAAACGAGAGAGAGGTATTTACGGGAAGATAAGGAAAGGAGTGAAGTGAGAGAGCTAGAGATTGAGAGACATGGGGGAGGGCATGATAGAAAGGCAGTAAGAGAAGAGAGAAAGAGAAAAAGAGAGGTGTATAGACTCGGGGTAGTGGGCTTGAAATATTGTGACAGGAAGTTTTAGAAAAGAATAGAAAAGCCATGCCCCCCTCTGTGTTTTGAAATGGAACCAACAAAACCAAAGAAACTTGTAGGTGTACGCAGGGGAGCCGACAGGGGGGACAAAGGGGTCTGTTGTCCCGGGCCCCGGGGTCTTAGGGGCCCAGAAGTGGACCCTCTTCCTACTCATTAATATTAGAGGGGGGGGGGCATGTGAGGTTTCTTGCCCTGAGTCCCCAAATTTCTGTCGCCGGGCCTGGTCTACAGCACTAGTCTAGAAGTTTCTCCTGGTGAAAAGACAAGGGACAAAACTTTAGAAGAGCTTTTTTCAGACGAGAGCAAGAGGTGGCCCACTGGCAACACACTCTCATCCCAGAACTTATTTTAGTGATTGGTTCTATATTCTACTTTTACTGTTGATAAAATCTTCAAAATCTACAATCTGATGCAAACAGCTCCCAGTGGTTTGGTTTTGTCACAAAGTGTTTTCCTGGAATCCAGAACACACACTTCTGAGTGAGTCTGGTGCGTCACCGGTGAATCTCCCTGTTTTCAAAGGGGCGGGATTGACACGCGGATTAACCGATCAGGGACATTCGTGGTCAGTGTGTATTAGAAAAAAATAAAGGAAAAAAAATATCACGGGGCTGAAAAACATGGCGGATTTCTGCAGAATCAATGAGCGAAGCACTAAACTCTGTTCATCTGAGGTGACAGAAATGTGATTTTATTTGTAAAGCAGAGGTGACCAATCAGCTCCTTCGTTTCACATGCGTCACTGAAATAAACTAATCTGATTGGACGATCACGTTTGACCGGGCTTGAGACGCGACGGAGGACGTGGGGACCAGACTGATATCAATCTGTATAAAAAATATCATTCTGGATTTGCAAACGAGTGTTACTTTTGCAGGAGTCCACATGCCACCAGATGGAGCTAAACAAACACTAGTTGCTCCCGTACCACAGTTTGAGAATAATTATAAAGCACTGGGTTTATATAGCACCTTTTAAGACACCCAAAGTGTTTTACAGAGCATTATTGAGTCACTCCATACCTGGTGGTGGTGAGTTGCTATTGTAGTCACAGCTGTCCTGGGGTAGACCGTCGGACCACCAACACACACACACTCAAACTACATTCATACCAGGTACTGTGGGTGAAGCGTCTTGCCTAACCACACAACAACAGTTTCCACTAGAGCCACCGCTGCCTCACTTTGGCACCTATTCCCAGAGGTCGCCCATCCAAGTCCTAACCAGACCCGGCCCTGCTTAGCTCCGGAGACGTGACGGGCATTGAGCGAGTGTGTCCAGCAGAACCGACTGGGCACATCATCAGCGTTACTCATTCTCTTTGTGTGACATTCATCTGGACAGCCCCGGCCGTCCCGTTCTGGGGCCTGGTCTTTGGCGCGTTCGGGTCAGTGACTCTGCTCTATGTTAATTGGAGCTCTTTGAGTTCAGCTGGGCTCCGAGCACAGCCCTGTTTGAGCCTGGTAATGACAGACTGCCCCACTGCTCTCCATGTGCGGGGATAAGATGACACATAGAGGAAACTGCCTGGAAACGTGGCCAAAACCGACGGGACGCTGCCCAAATTAAAGGAGAGGGAGAACGGATGAGAGAGAAAGAGAGGGAGCAGCAGCATGGGCCAAACGAGGGTGTGTTCTTTCTTAACAGGAGAACAAGAGGCATATGAAAAGGGTTATAACACTGGTGCTATGGTGTTTTTGGTTTAATACATTATTGACAATTTGCACCAGCTGATGTCATCAACATTACCTGGGCGTGTGATGCTAACTAGAGGCATGCTCTGACTGTGGCTTTGTTAGACCTTAATCTGAGCTTTATTTCAACACAATCTGACCAGAAAGAACTGACGTAGTTGGAACTACAACAGGCGAGCTGATTTGTGCTGTTAAACAAGTCCCTCTCAAATAACAAGCTAGCTAGCATTAGCCAACAGTTTTTTAGTTAGTTACTCTCACCTTTTTGTTGAAAATCAAACTCCTAAACAGGACCATGAACATCCTGGCATCACACACTCCTGAAAATGTGCTGTTTAAGTCCATTTTGTGTTTTCCTTGAGTTTCAGACGATCTAAAAAAATTCTGACAGTGTTTGCTACTGTGTGCATTGTGTCTCCATGGTATCTGCTGAACATTCCACCACAGACATCCATGTAGAACACCCCCAGTGTGATGTCAGTCTAAAATATCAATTGCTTGTGAGTTATAGAACTGAACCGGTTTAGTTCTGATTTAGTCTTGGTCCTGAAAAGTTAGTCACTACAGTTTTTTTGTGGTATTTGCAGCTTTGGAAAACAAAATGGCCTCTTGTTAATAGAGTACAGAGAGAAGACTCCCAGAATGGAAAAATCAGACAGAGCCCTGATTGTCTGAGCAGCTTAAAGCTACGAAAATCTGGGTCAAATCTTCCGCAGTCCAGATATGAACAGACACTGGTGTTTCAAAAAGTTAGCAGCGCACGCTACATGGTTTATCCAGAAATATCAAGTTTAAAAGGACGGTAACAGTAATAATGGAAACTGCTCAGACAAGATGGCCGCTTCAAATGTCCTCCCAGTGTGTGCGTTTCAATACTGTGACATTGTATGTGTTGTATGTTATTAGAATTTGAGTTAAAACAGATCTACTGTGCTCTGTAGTTATATGACACCCGTGGATCATTATGTTATAATTTGCACATTTTAAATCGCAATATTCGTCTAAAATGACTTAATAAAAGAAACAACGGGAGCTGACGTCATCACAAACGTCATCGCAACAAAAAGTCGGCTGCTCCTATGGATAGATTTTTTTTTTCCATTTGTACCAAAATGACTACGCCACGCTGCAGAATCTCACGCGTGTCATCGATTAAGAAAATAAAACTGGAATGAAGTAAGTACGTCACAGTGGGCGTGTACCGATGACAGTGAAAACGGGGACTGTTTGCCAATACGGCGTCTTGAAAATAAGTGATTAAAGATTGCTCAAACACGGATCACTCCAACTTTGGGTGAGTAAATGAGAAGGGGGACAACTATAACATGGTCAAAAGCTCTGAAAAGTTGATTTTGCAGAATAGGTCTGATTTAAAGCTGCACTATGTAAGTTTTCTAAGGAACCTGCATGTCTCTATAGAAGTGTTATTGCTTTGCCTGGAATGTTCAACAGTATGGCTCCATGTAAACAAACTGATGAAGCCACCAGGCCAATTTGCAGGTCAGATCAGTGGAGAGGCAAGCTCGTTCAAAGTAAGAATGCATGGTGTTAGCCTTGGTTTACTCCACATTATTTGGTAACGTAGTCCCGCTTTAGTTTAAAGGAGTCAAACCCAAGACCTTCTAGTTGTGGGGCGACTGCTAACTTACATGCCACTAGAGTTCTGTAGTCTTTTAGCCAGCCCAACACCCTGAATCATGGACGATGTTACCTTAGCATTTTCTTTACACTTTAAACTCCAACAAATGTAAAATGGTGAGTTCGGGTAGGGCATCTGACATAAAACTGTTGTTAAATGTTAAATCTGATACTAAGACAGAAGAACAGCCAAAAGTTGTTAATATGTCGGCCTGTCACGATGAGCACTATATCGACTTATCGCTCAGTGTATGAAAAGCTGGAGCAATATTTTTTGGGGACTCAATATTTTTTTCTTCAAAAATGGGGAGATTTTGGAGCTGTAGCTAGTTGAAAAATGTTAAAATGGTTTACTGAGATCATCTTGCATTATTGTTATTGAGCTATTGACAGGCTTATTAATATATGTTAGAATTCTGTTGTGGTATAATTAGCAAGGTGAGTGTGGACGCCTGATTTGTTCAAAGGGTGAAAAAGTCTTTGTTCAAATGTTACAGCGTGAGAGGACGTGGCTTCTGGTAATGTGAGCTTTACGAGTTTTGCCTCATGCTGCTCGGCCTCCGCTCTGCGCCTCTGTGTTCTGCACACTCAAACACTTTTCATCAAACACACACACAGCGAGGAGCGAGCTAAAGCTAAAGTCTTTTACCCTATTGTGAAGGGCAAAGAATGCAACAGGTAAAACAGAAAAAAGAACTCATTACGGTGATGTCGTCCTAAATACGTATTTAAACCTAAACATCTGGTTATATAATACATCTGTACTGGGGCAAGACACTTTTAAGGTTAAGGTTAAGTTACACTTTATTGTCCTGTGCATTTAACCCATCCTTCAACGCAACTGGGGCAACTCAACTGAGATAAGCGGTTGGCGGCAGGGGCATCGGGCTAGGGGGGTAAAGGGTACTGTTTACCCAGGGCCCACTGCAGGGAGGGGCCCCTCGCGAAGTCTGTAATATGCATTTTTCAAAACACAATATGTAGTGCGGGCCCCCCAGATGATTTGACCTAGGGCCTAGAATTTGGAGCAACACCCCTGGTTCCTGACTTAAGACTCAGTACAGACATAAAATTTAAATTAAAATATATAAATAATATAATATTATAGCCAAAGGAACAACATTTATATGGAAACAAGCAGGAAGAGGCTCACAGTCATCACCGCTCACTGTAAGGACGCATGTTTTTGTACATTCTTCAGTGCTATAAAAACATCCATAATGAAAACACATTTTTTATTTGAGTCTATTTTTAGGAGCAGTGGGTGCTACAGTGCCATGCCCGTTAAGGTAAGGTCCTGAACAAGAGCTGATCTTGGTCACATACCAGACCTACCTACCAGAGTGCCCGGGGGAAACCCACCCAAACACAGGGACAAACATGCAAACTCTGCAGAGAAAGACTCAGGAATCGAACCTGAAAGCTTCTTCCTGTGAAGCGTGAGTGCTATCCACTCAGCTACCGTGCCGCATTTTGCTCAAATACATGGAAAAAAATCAGGTACAGGGCCTTAAAAGAAGTAATTTGATGGGTCATGGAGGAAGAAGTACCGTCTTGTCTAAAGAGATACTTAAGTTTAAGGTCAGTACTGGAGTCAATGGGGTTCAAAGACCTGGGTTCAAACACCCAGCAAACACATAGAGCGAGAAATCAGCGGATGACTACATAAGTAAAGTTTCACAATACAATCACAGTTTTGTTGATAACTTCATGAAAATCACTTGTTGCAATGGATAATCTACTAGTGTGGAGACCATAGACTGTATAAAGAAGTGGACTAAGTGAGTGTGACGTCACCCATAGCGTCCGGCTCCAGTCAAATGAAGCTCATTGAGGCTGGAGCAGTTATAGGGGCCAATTTGGAGCCGAATTCCACATTTGGAATTCCGACCACGAGTATCATAGCAACCAAAGAGCCAATCCAGAGCGAGGCTGTTGAAGGTAACGCTCCTTCCTAATGCCGCTAACCGCACCTCTGGTTTAGCAGGGGGCAGTCAAACCTGTTGCTAGTATAAGCGACCTCAGGGCAAAGAAGGCACCTGATTTGTCTGTTATCAAAGGTCATATCTTGATTTACGAATAAAATATCAAATAAAACACCTGGATCATGTAGAGCGGGTTAATATGAACATTTTACGACCAAAATGACGAGAGTGACAGCAGCAATTACACAGGGAGGGGCGACAATTTTTCAACGTAAAGTGAATTGGAGTCGATGGAGCCGGAAGCGCGCCCATGATCACTTCCTATTTGGAACGCAGCGGCTAGCAGGTTAGCTATGTCCATTTATATATACAGTCTATGGAGGAGACCCAACACAAAACACTTTTCGGGAGCATACCTATGTTCCCACAACATTCTTGCACAGAAACCTTTGTTCTTTGTTCAGTGCATCATCAACACAACTCTACAGTAAACTAGACCGCGTGAATTGACCAAAGTCTGTAACACATAGGTTTAATATGGGGAATGCCAATGCTTCTTTTACTACTGTGGCTAGAGCAGCATTCGGTGACGGTTCTTGTAAATGGGGACAAACATGAGGCCAAGCAGCGGGTGTGGCGGCACCGCTTTAAACGCCATGGCACAGACTGTGGTTAGGCGTTCTGAGTCAAAACAAAGCAGTATATTTATGTACACATTTAGAAACTCTATAGGATTGTATTAAAGTGCACATATATTGTCTTACCATCCAGAAGCTGCGGTGGTTCACATCTTCAGGGCTGGTTTCTGTCTGTTCTGTCAACATCCTGGTCTCTACAAAAACAAAATGAAGAAATCACGAACTGACACTTGGCGACTGAACTTGCGTAATAGTAGCGGTGTTAGTAACGTTATGGTTGGCAGTGGCTTGGGTTGCGTTTCCTGGTAAAAAACATAAAAATAAAATAAAAAAAATATGCAGAATGCTGTGTAAATTGAGGCCTTTATAATAGCTCATAAGCCTTTGTTAGTCCTGCGGCACTTGCTTGTCTACAGAACAAGTTGCAGGTCAGATCTGTGGAGAGGCAAGCCCACTAAGAATTTTTTCAAAGTTGAGAAGGTTGCAAAGCTAGTCATCATTTGTTGTTGAAACTAAGACACTTTGGCTGACACCATTTTCAATTTTTCAAACATAGACCACTCCGAATGGGCGATTACACTGACTGGATGCTTAGATATTTTTTTCTAGGTATTTTACACGTTTTATGTCATACTGTGGAACATTTGCACATCATAAGCAATACCCAAAACTTCACTGAGATAAGTGGTTGGCAAAAGCCTCACCAGAAAAGTTACATAATGTACCTTTACTTTACTTTAAAAACTTTAATTGAAGACCCATAAGCCCCCTTCCACTAAAGTCCCCCCCCCCAGCTCTTTGTGATCCTGATTTGATCTGAAAAGCAGCTGCTGGGAGGTGTTTTCCTGCTGTCTTCGGTTTGCATTCCTGACCTGACTTAAGATTCAGTACAGACATAAAATTAAAATAATAAATAATGTTATA
>KN486582.1:8296-22885 GCA_000787095.1 Periophthalmodon schlosseri
GAAAATGTGAGAACGATTTATGTGATTTGAAGTGTATTATGAGGGCTGTAGTTCTTTAGTTTTTTAATTGATTAATTCATTTTATGCAGATTTATATTTAGAGATTTGTATGTGAAACAGCGGAAAGGAGTTAACCACATCTGTTCGTTGTACACCTGGTTATTTTTGGCAAGATCCTAAAACAGTACAGTAGGTCAGTTAGTAGAGTGTTTGTTCACTGACCCACAGGTTGGCGGGTGCGATTCCAGCTCCCGCAAATGAACGCTGTTGTTGTGTCCTTGGGCTAGACAAATCTGTTTTGAAGCAGAGCTGTAGAATGCGATAAGTGTAATAATATTTTTCAGGGGACTAGAATTAGAACCACTGCCTATTAATTTATACAAGGGGGGGACCATATAAGCCTTCTAGCCCCGGGCCCCCAAATTTGTGTCAACGGGCCTGGGTATATGTTACAAATCCCCCGCCTCGCCCCCAGTGTCTGCGCACACTGGTGTATGATGAATGTGTGTATGAATGGGTGATGTAAAGCGCTGTGAGCGACTTAAAGGTGGAAAACCACTATATATAAAAATATTCCCTGTAGTATATCTTAAAATGTGCCTTGGATAGACCCCAAAACTTGAGATGGTGTGAAATTTGTTTTTAAAAAGAATGACAAGGGGGCGCAAATCTCTCTCGTAGTTCGTATTAACGTAAATTATAACTCAGGGAAAATGAATCGAACAGACCACAAAAACGTTATGTTATTATCAACGCTTAAGAGACAAACTTTATTCATCTGTGTGGTGTTTTCTGTCCGCAGCGACCAGGAAGAAGCTCTTTGAAATCGCCCGAACGTTTTCAGAAAAGACCAAGAGAAGAAAATCGAAACGGAGAACGCTACTAAAGCACCATTCGTATCCTTTCATAATGTCGCACGCGTTGAATCTTAATTGGCTCTGCGCACAACGGCGTCCGGCTCCGCCATTTCCGCCGTAATTTAATGTCTGTGAGGTTTTTGCCGAGTCACACTAGAATAAATCGTGACAGATCAGGCAGTGGACAGGGAGCTGCGGGTGGATGTCACTGACAACACGTTCAACGCTTTATAAATCCGAGGAAAACTTCACAGGAGGACGCTTCTGTGTTTACAAAGGTACGTCTGTGTGTGTCAGGGCTAAACATAGACCGTATAAAGAAGTGCCCATTTATATATACAGTCTATGGGGTAATGCTAATGCAAATTGAGAGCTTAATTCATTTAAATAACGCCACTGACAGAAATAATCTACGCCTAAAAATAACTGGATCGTCCTACAACTTTTTGTCCAGTTGACAGATTTAACTTTTGGCTTTTACTATGGATCAGACCTGGACGACTGAGGCATTACACAGACATTTAACGTTATTATAGAAGTTAGCATTAGCATTAGCTTTAGCATTGACACACAAAGACGTACCTTTCTAAAGCAGAAGTGTCCTGCGGTGGAGTGTTTTCATTTGTAAAGTGTATAACATTGTTGTCAGTGACATCCACCCGCAGCTCCCTGGCCACCGCCTGACCCTAACCCCCCAACTTCTGACCCCTGACCTCTAACCCAGCCGCAGCTCCATGTCCACTGCCTCATCTGTCAGGATTTATTGATTTTAGCTCCACTCGGCAAAAACCTCATAGGGATTTTATTACACCGGAAATGGTCGGATTGGAACTAGCCGGCTGCCGTTGTGCGCAGAGACAGTTGCCTTAAACTTGGCTCATTTTGAGCTTGGATTTGTTGAAAGGTTTTAAGAAGACTCCCGTACACCGTCTCACTCTTGGTTCACTTTTATTAGTACAACGTTTCGGTTCCTCTGACCTTCCTCGGGTATCTCAGGTCCCGAAACGTCGTACAGATAAAAGTGAACCGAGAGTGAGACTGTGTTCGTGAGTCTTCTTAAAACATTTGACTCATGTCTCAGGTGCGCAGAGTCTACACAGAAACCTAGATTTGTTGGGCAGAAATATATATATTAAAACTTAACTAGGCTCCTTGTAAGATTGGGCACAGCCAACTCCACAGCAAACCTCCTCGACGATGTGGACTCCAACCCCTGTGGTGAGTCGACGCTTAGATTTGATCAATTAGATTAAATGGCATATATTCAGATGGGGCCTGTGTAACTCTGTGGGAGATTTACTGTTTTTGAAAGAAATATCCAAACTTCTGATCCACAAATGTTGAACCTTTTCTCCACAAACTTGCCATATTAATCTTATAAAGTCCTTTCAACTGACAAGAATCACAGCTTTGGGGTTAAATAATGTCACCACTTTCTGAAGCTGTTGTGAGAAGATAGTTCCTATTTTTATTTGCACTGACAGAAAAACACTGAACTTTGTGCCAGTTTTTGTTTCACGTGGATCGGCCCAGGAATTACAGAGATATTAACCATAAACCGGGTCAACACATCTGCAATCTGACAGTTACACAGCAAATTCCACTGTCGAATTCTGACCTGTCTCCATCTCCATTTTAAACTACAGGAGTATTTGGATGTTGTCATGGCAACGTAACCTATTCATATTACGCTATTTTCTGGTCTATGTTATAATGTCGTTTCTTCGTCACAAACAGACCTGGAGTTGTGTTTTGTTTCATTCACACGTTTAACACACATACCCTGCATATTTAGGCTGAGTTCTTATTCAAGCACAAACACTCTGTTCCACCTTGTGACGTCATGTGGTAAAACAAGAAGTGCTCCACTGCGTTGTTAAACTCCACACACCTTCACTAGAATCTTTTGGATAATTTTCCGTCCTGAATTTGCCGATCGATACTGAACTAAAGGTGAAAGGAGCTGTTACCTTGAAAACTACCGCCTCATGACATCACAAGGTGGAACGGGGCATTTTGAGCTTTGGAGATGTAAACAGACTAATAATAAAGTGTTACTCAAACATGTGTGAATGAAACAAAACGCAACTCCAGGTATGTTTTTGAGGAGGTAACAACATTATGACATGACTTAAAGCTCACAAGAGGCAATTTTGCATAATATAGGACCTTTAATGAGATGCAGTGATCAGTCCAAGCATTTTTATATCATTTTAATTTATTTAATTTATTTTTTTTGATTAACTGAATGATTAACTGAATTAACTTTATCATCCCATAATTTAAAATAATTTTCAATAGAAGCTGTGAGGGCAGTTTAATGTAAGATGTTTTATAATCTATTTCTGTTTTGTCCCAGAAGAGGGCGCTCAGTCAAGACGAGCTGCAACTCAGGAAGAGACAGAGCCACGCGCCGAGCCTGAATCATGGTAAATATATAAATAAATTTAAAAGGCACTGCGTAACTTTCCTGCTGTAGAGTCTGCCAGCTGCTTGTCCCCATGGAGATTCTTTTTTTTACCTGGAATGTTCCACAGTATGGCATTAAACGCACCTATCACCATGAACACAAACACCTTAACCACTCTACTAGCTAGCTACTGGTCAGATCTGTGGAGGGGCAACACTGATCTCACTAAGAATACATGTTATTCTAGGTGTTTTTGTTATCAATTAATATTATAAATGTATATAATATAATAATATCAATTAATATAATAAATGCTAGAAAATATGTATGTAACTAGCTTTCATTAAATGGGCAGCTAATAGAATCCAAATAAAACGGTAAACAACAATCTCCATGGAGACAAGCAGGTGTCAAACTCAAAACAACCAGAAATGTTACATAGTGCTGCTTTAAACACTACAGTGACATAATATAAGCAATTAATATTTAAAGAGGGGCTATTACACTTACAGCTGAAACCAGAAGTTTACATACACTATATAAGAAGACACATACACTTTTTTTCTCACTGTCTGATTTTTCTAAATGCCAGAATCAGGAGAGAAGGAGTTTTTTTTAGACAATTTTTCATGACTTTGTTCAAAGTCAAAAGTTTGCGTAATAAGATTACTATATATTTAAACAATTTGGGAAAACCCAGATGGTGATGTCATGTCTTTGGAAGCTTCTGATTCTGGTTTATTCACAATGTTTGAGGGAATCAGAGACACACCTGTGGATGTATTTGAAGGCTCACCTCAGACACACTGCTTCTATGTGTAACATCATGGGAAAGTCAAAAGAAATCAGCCAAGAAATCAGGAAGAGAATTGTGGACTTGCACAAGTCTGTTTCATCCTTGGGTGCAATTTCCAGATGCCTGAAGGTGCCACGTTCATCTGTTCAAACAATTATACGCTTTGGTCCGAAATGTGCACATCAACCCAAGAACAAAAGCAAAAGACCTTGTGAAGATGCTGCTGAAGCTGGTGAGAGTGTGTCATTATCCACAATTAAGCGAGGACTGTACCGACATGAGCTGAAAGGCCACTCTGCAGGAAGAAGTCATTACTCCAAAAGAAACATATAAAAGCCAGATTACAGTTTGCAAATGCACAGAGAAAAAGACCTTAATTTTTGTAGACATGTCCTGTGGTCTGACAAAACTAAAATTTAACATTTAAGCTATAATGAGCATTGTTACATTTAGAGGAAAAAGCGGGAAGCTTGCAAACCTCAGAACACCATCCCAACTGTGAAATACGGGGGTGGCAGCATCATGTTGTGGGGTTGTTTTGCTGCAGGAGGGACTGGTGCACTTCACAAAACAGATGGCATCATGAGGAAAGAACATTATGAGGAAATACTGAAGCAACATCTCAAGACATCAGCCAGGAAGTTAAAGGTTGGGCTCAAATGGGTCTTCAAATGGACAATGACCTGAAGCATACGGCCAAACCGGTTACAAAGTGGCTTAAGGATAACAAAGTCAATGTTGTGGAGTGGTCATCACAAAACCCTGATCTCAATCCTATTGAAAATTTATGGACAGACCTGAAAAGGCATGGAACTGGTGACAAAGTGGCTTAAGGATAACAAAGTCAATGTTGTGGAGTGGTCATCACAAAACCCCGATCTCAATCCTATTGAAAATTTATGGACAGACCTGAAAAGGCATGGGCAGCAAGGCGGCCTACAAACTCAAGCTCAAGCTCAGTTACACCGGTTCTGTCAGGACGAATGAGCCAAAATTCCTGCCAACTATTGTGAGAAGCTTGTGGAAGGATATTCAAAATGTTTGACCAAGTCATACAGTTTAAAGGCAATGGTACCAAATACTAATGAAATGTATGTAAACATCTGACTTTGAAGAAAATTATGAAAAATTGTCTAAAAAAATCTTTCTCTCATTATTGTGGCATTTGGCAAATACAAATAATTTTGGTAATCCTAAATGACCTTAAACAGGAAAAGTTCAGTCTGATTTCATGTCAGACATGAGAAAAAAAGAAGCATATGTGTCTTTTTGTATAGTGTATGTAAACTTCTTGTTTCAACTGTATATGGGGCTTGTACACATAACATTTAGATCACCATGTTACCTTTTATTGTTTTGAAAACGCTGTATTCTCCAAAAACAGCGTATTAAGTCACTCCCCTTTCAGATCGCTAACACATAACAATCCGCGTGCATCCCGCTAATGAAACTACTGCACATCACGTCAGGTTTGTGAAGTTGTAGTGTATCATGCTTTTGTATATTTATGGCAAATTGAGGAGAGATCACTAGATTACTCAAACATACACGGACTACATCTACAGTAAAACCTCTTCAGACGTGTTTTTGATGAGGGAACAACGTTATAAACATGGTAGAAAGCTCCAAAAGGTCGATTTTACGAAGTACCCCGTCTTTAAGACACAAGGCACTTACTTGTTGGTGCTTGATTCTTTGTGTTTAGAAATGCGTTTTTTCCATTATTTGTTATTGTTAAGGTGGAGTTTGCTGATGTAACTTCCAGTGTTTTGCTCAAAGGTCCCCACAGATTCCTTCCAGCAGAACCACCCTTTCCTTCCATATAATGACTGCACTACGTCGCTGTACACTGCAAAACATACATGAGTTCAAATGTTTTCAGAATATGGATATTGTTTTAGGTGTTTTTACTAGTTGAGGTTAATCGTTTACTTATATAATGAAATCTGCCAATGGGGTAAAACAGTAATGGCTTATTTTGAGTGCTGTGTTCCTATTGGCTGTGACACGTTAGCTCAATGCATTGTCTGTGAACTAACTTTTTGCTACTAAACTGTGTATATGGCGTTTATCTACTGTTCCTAGTCACTTTTGGGCACGTTTTTGAGCAAACTAGGTTAATTTGCAGCTTTTTGTGTGCTGCCTTCAGTGGCCTCTGCAAATTCAAGTAGTTGGTGACATCACAAAGACTGTCCTCAGTACAAACTCCGCCCCGGCAGCCAGGTGTGTGTAATCAGAAACACCTGGCTGCCGGGGCGGCCGCGTAAATAGGGGGGGGGGGCCCGCTGCCGGGGCGGAGTTTGAAGTGTGGATACCTGTTAGACCAATCACAGCGTTCCTTATACCTCCAGACCCCGCCCCTTCTCCCCTCATACTCTTTTCTTCAGTCCTCCAGGCACTACCCAGTTTAGCAGCTCTATTTCCAAGTTAAGTCCAAGTGCTTAGTCCTGCTTTAAATTAGTTTAAAATCCAGTGGTTAAAAATGTGAGTCCAAGTAAAAACTATGTTAAAAAGCTGCTTTGATTTCCCAGTATTTCCAAATAAACTGCTGTTAAAACCAGTTAAAATGGTTTGATTCGGGACCTTCTTTTGGCAAGTAGTACAGCAATACACAATACAAACTAAACCATACATCTACATTTAAAGTCTCATATTTCACTTTACCAAAGACAAACATTTGGATTTGAGTCATTTTATATTGTGTAATCTTATATAGTTCTTTTCCAGATGCTTAACCCTGGAGAATCCAAGAACCCTTTTCTTCTTTGCAAAATTATGAACAATGTATTAAATTACTGCTATAAGTTCACTGAACACTGAAATATCCACTTTTTCAATTTTAACCCTTTATTCCCTAATTTAGGGTCAGGGCCAAATTTGACCCATTGGGCTTTAGGCTTCTCATTTCAAAGAATCACAATAACACTGTCAATGCAAACTATTTTAAATTTAGGAAAATAATCAGTCAACCGCACAGATACAATGAGACATGAGACAATGTTCTTTTTTGCTTTATTTGTTGCATGTTAGAACAGAATTTCAAATGTACAAACACACTTTGGCCAATGGAAACAAGAACACAAGGCCAAAATCACTACCACTTTTAGTTCAATATTCATCCACTAGGTGTCTCTATGCAGGGACCAGAAGTGGCACTCTGGGCTTGTGAAGTTAAATTTGACATATTTTTTTGTTTGTTCATTTTGGGTAGCAGCAATTAACTGCGGCCAAATTTGACCCCGTGGGTTCTCCAGGGTTAAAGTTATATTTTAGTGCATTTTTCATTCACTCCATACCTGGTGCAGTTACTATTGTAGCCACAGCTGCCCTGGGGTAAAGTGGCACTCGGGCTTGTGAAGTTAAATTTGAACATATTTTTTGTTTGTTCATTTTGGGTAGCAGCAATTAACTGCGGCCAAATTTGACCCCGTGGGTTCTCCAGGGTTAAAGTTATATTTTAGTGCATTTTTCATTCACTCCATACCTGGTGCAGTTACTATTGTAGCCACAGCTGCCCTGGGGTAAACTAACTGACGCAAATCTGCCAGGCTGCGCCATCACCCCCTCCAACCACCACCAACACTCACTCACACATCACATTCATACTGGGCGAGGTGAGTGAAGTGTTCTGCCTAAGGACACAACAGCAGTAGCTCAGCTGGTAGTGTTTGCCCTCTGATCTGAAGGTTGGCGGTTCAAATCCCACTCTCAAAGTAAACTAAAATCATAGGTTGAGCG
The DNA here is from genome assembly GCA_000787095.1 of Periophthalmodon schlosseri. Taxonomy (NCBI): domain Eukaryota; kingdom Metazoa; phylum Chordata; class Actinopteri; order Gobiiformes; family Gobiidae; genus Periophthalmodon; species Periophthalmodon schlosseri. The sequence goes on from KN486582.1 coordinate 16,098, forward strand.
GTCAGATCCGCTGGCCCACAGGTTGGCGTTGCGATTCCAGCTCCCACAGATGAATACTGTCGTTGTGTCCTTTGGCATGACACTTAACCCACCTCGCCCCCAGGATATATGGCCACATAGAATCGTAAAGTATCATAAAGACGAGACGAATGTGACCAAAGTGTGTTTTCTTGTATATTTGAGCTCATTGTTACCTCAAAACTTAACTTTTCTGTCTCTTTTTTCCAGATCTTATTGCTTCAACATATCAGCGTTTTGGACTGACATCACTGCAGAAAATTACCCAAGGATCCATTGGGCTGTGTTTGAATCCACTCCACAATCGCTGTATAAGGAACTAATAAGGAGGAGCTGTAGTATTAAGGGCTCGGCTACTGTAGGGCCAAAAAAGACAATAAAAATACATGGAACAAAAAGACCTCTATATATGTAAAAATAAAAAAAATAAAAAAATAGACCATAAATCCCCTTCACTTTAATAAATTTTTTTCTATAGATTTGTACAGTCTATAATTCTAGTGGATTCTTTTAGAGGTTTTGTCAGACGGGGCATCTGGCTTTGCAGTGAACTGTGATTGGACTGAGCAAACAGTTCTATAATACACACAAAGCTGTATTAGAATTTCATGTGTTTTCCACTCACTCCAATCCTTCACACATCATTTGCCTGGATTTGCAACTCATGTTATAGTTGTATCCATGGCTTTCAGAGTGATGGCAGCGTTGGCGTAGCAATTAACAATTCAAAACAACATATTCTATCTTTTGAATGGTGAAAAGTACTCAAAATGGCGCCTATAACCCAGTAACTGAAGCCCATGAATTGGCTTATTGTGTATTCACCTATATTACGCTGTTTCCTCATCAAAAACAGACCTGGAGTTGTGTTTTGTTTTATTCACGCATGTTTAACACACAAACCCTGCGTATTCAGGATTTCTCTCAAAACTGAAAACACTCTGTTCCACTTTGTGATGTCACATGGTAATACAGGAAGTGCTTTACTCTGTTTTTAAACTCCATACATTTTTACTAGAATCATTTTGATGATTTCAGACCTGGAATTTCCAATCTACACTAAACAAAAAGGTAGCTGCTAACTTGAAAACTACCTCTTCATGACATCACAAGGTGGAACAGAGCATTTTGAGCTTTGGAGATGCAGACAGACTAATAATAAAGTGTTACTCAAACATGTGTGAATGAAACAAAACACAACTCCAGGTCTGTTTTTGAGGAGGTAACGACATTCTAACACGACAAGAGTCAATTTTTGCATAATATAGGACCTTTAAGTTCGTTTACTGATCGAGCAGCTTTACGATTGCGAGTGGATTCAGAAAAACACACACACGGCCAATCGCACCGGGCGAGACATTTGGGAGGGCTGGGGGATCAGTTGACCCACCCTCCCCTTGAAGGTTGTCCCCGGCAACAGACGACCAGCGTTACCGTGGCGACAGACGACGTCCGTTGCCACGACGACAGACGGGGTGGCGGCGCTTCCTGTCTCTCCGAAATCCTGATCCAAAACGACCAGCCAAATGTGTTCGGAGCATCTGAGGACTGGACTGATCCCTGATGGGTATAAACGATATCTCTGTACTATAGTAGTCTGTTTATATATGATTTTAATGTAAAGGAAACGCAGTATTACCGGTATTTCTTAGTAAAGGGTTCCTACATTGGTTTGGTTTTTTTTTTAGTCTTGAGATTTGACCCTATGAGGTCACTGTAGTTGTAGAAATAGTCTGGTGTTTTTGATAAATTATAATTGCTGGATTACATCACTCACATTGGAGGAACAGACAGGAACAAAGTATAAAAATATTAAAGGACCTGTACTTGATTTCAAACCATGAGTCAGGAACATGTTTTAGTTTGAACTTTAGCCCCGCCCACTTAGCCCCTTTCTGACACTGTGATACGGCGCCATGACACAGAAACAACTGTGACAAGCGTCGAGCCCTGAAGCAATAATTTGGAACAGATTATTAGTGATGGGACTTTCGGCTCCTTTATGGGATCCAGATCTTTTGGATCCGTTCATTTCAAAGAGCCGACAACAAACTAATCACAGAGAGAAACGACCGAGGCTTAAATGTGTTTAAACTGGTGGGAGTCTGTTTACTCTTTCAAATGATCCGTAATCGAAATAAAATAATAATAATAATTTAAAAGTAACTGTTAATATGATGCTAAATATGTTTTTTGTGCACAAATCTCTCACTCGTGTCGCCTGCTCTGCTTCTGTGCTCATTCTTGTTTTGGTTCAGCGTTAATTAGTATAAAAATGCATAGAAATTAGAAAGAAAAAGATACGGCTCTTTTAAAAAATGAGATCCGGATCCAACCGTTCACGTTAAGGAACCGTTCAAAAGAGCCGAACATCACATCACTGCAGATTATATTATAAACCTGTCTGAATATCAACGCTCCTGTCTGCGTCTCCAAATTGGGGATAACAATATTAAACAAACAAGCCAATACTCAAATCCCAGACTGTCTCTTGTCTTTAAACTAGAAAAGAAATGGTTTGATAATGTTCTAATTTCATCGTGTGTGGGAACCCTGTACTAGGCTTCTCCCGGTCTCCTCTACGGGGACTTTAGCTGTATATTCGTAACTTGCCATTAAAACAACTTTCTTACATTTTCCAACCGTGTACAGTAGCTCACAGACGCCGATCTTTATAATACAGGTCCTTCAGGCCTCGTCAAATAACTAAGATTTTCAATTTTCTAATAGCAGTTTTATCAAGAATATCGCGCAGTACGTAGCCATATCTTACACCCGCTGTCCGTTTCTACGCTCCTTCCTTGGGCTGCGGTCAGATGGCAAAACCGACCACAGAATTTCGAGTTTAAAGAGCTCATGTCACGCTATTTTCTGACCTATAATAATGTTGTTTCTTCATCGCAATCAGACCTGGAGTTTTGTTTTGTTTCATTCACACGTTTAACACACAAACCCTGCCTATTTAGGCTGAGTTCTTCTCTCAAACTGAAAACACTCACCACCTTGTGATGTCATGTGGTGATACAGGAAGTGCTCCACTGTGGTTTTTAAACTCCACACACCTTCACTAGAATCATTTGGATGATTTCAGACCTGGAATTGATGATCTCTACTGAACTAAACGTAAAAGGAGCTGTTAACTTGAAAACTACCACCACATGACATCACAAGGTGGAACAGAGCGTTTTGAGCTTTGGAGATGTAACAGACTAATAATAAAGAGTTACTCAGACATATGTGAATGAAACAAAACACAACTCCAGGTCTGTTTTTGAGGAGGTAAGTTCCTCAGAATATGTGAATGAAACAAAACACAACTCCAGGTCTGTTTTTGAGGAGGTAAAGGCATTATAAGGTGTAACGCATGAGAATCCATTTTGTTTAATATAGGACCTTTAATTAAATTGAATAAAATGTGTAAATTTAAGTAGTTTGTACCTTTTTTAATGAGAAGAAATCCTCTCATTCATCTGTGGAACTAAAAGCCATAGCATTATTGAATCCTCTACAACTAATCATTTACTGACCTCTAGTGGCAAGAATTTGTACCTCAATAGTGAAAAATCTGATTGAATTATGTCTGATTGCTGTAGAGTTTTAGATTGATTTAATTTTTATTTCATTTATTTGAACAAACAATTTTCTGTGTTTTGGCCATTTTATACAAAACTGCAAAAAAAGAGTTAAAATTATGTTAATCTTTTGGTCCAAATGTTTTATTATTAGTTTTTCAGATGAACCTTAAGCCTGTTTCTTGCCATCCAAAATCTGTTTACTAAAGGAAGTATAAAATAAACATGAATCCTCCACAAAATCTCTTTCATTTCAATTTAATGACATTTTTGTATAGCCAAATATTACAACAGTGTTTCACGAATAATTTATTTGATCCTACAGATTAAGTTTATACCAGTGGCTTTCAAACTTTCCACTCTAAGTACCACCAAAGAAAAGATCTGGCTTTCCGAATTCCACCAGATCTAAACCAGGTCTATAACAGGACTATTCCAGGTCTAATCTCGAGCTAAACCAGGTCGAAAAGTGGACTACATCATTTCCACTGTAGTTCGGAACAAGAAATGATCCAAAGGAGGACAAAAAGTGGATAAAATTAACTCTAAATGAGGCAAAATGAGGCAAAAGCCACAGTTTGAGAAACACTGGCCTTTACCGTAGAAAAATTACACAAATAACAAAATTATGCAAAGTAAATTTATGTTAAAATCCATAATTGTTTAAAGTCATTTTGGATTGATTGTGCGACTCAAAAATTCGCTCATAATAATTGTAATAAAAGTGTTGACTTCCTGCCGTCTGAGCGCAGCCTTTGCTAAAACAGGAGCGTGTTTTTCTACTGTGAACTGGGGTCTAAGAAAAGTGGGGAGAACGCGAGAGTGTCTGAGGGTTTCTGTCTGATCGGTCAAATTTATAAACTTTTGGTGCTGTTTTTATGTTTTTGTTTTGTTTTGCATGACTATAGGAATCAGAAAGGCTTTATAATATAATGGAGAAACGAGATCAAACAGATTTAAATAAGTTTGTTGTGACAATTTGAATGCTTCGCAAAAATGAATGAATGAATTTGAGGAAAAAAAACAGACCCTTTAATGTTGCATGTACTTTAATATCAGCCCTGGTTTATGTACTGTAAGTTATAATGTTTATTTTTACTATTTAGGACAAGGTTGGTATGACAACAGTTGATCAAAATGTCCCATAAACAAAATTAGCGTCACCGTATAGGGTCTAAATGAAAGTTATTTTGAAATATATCCAAAAAAAAATAAAGCATTGAACATTAAAACACAGATCCGATCTGTAACTTGGCCTTGGGTGTGTCACCTGGTGCGTCTCTATGGAGAAGGACAAGTTTAATGCCATACTTTGGAACATGCCAGACAATCTATTGGTGGTTTTCAGATTTTAGAGTGTAATGACGTCATACTTCCAGGTGGGGGCGCAAGAGCCAGTTTTCCCTATTGATTACGTTGCACTTTGCCATGAAATATCCAAAAGGTAAATTCACAAATGTTGAACCTGATCATTTCTATTAATGGCCAGACCCAGGAATTCACTGAATCACAACACAAATCTGCATTTCAACAATATTCATTTTAGCCGCCCTCATCTGTATTAAATATTATTGGCTTTCAGAACGTTGCGATGTCGTCTGAAACCATAGACTGTATATATATAAATGGACATAGCTAACCTGCTGCCGCCACGTTGGAAATAGGAAGTGATCGTGTGTGCGCTTCCGGCTCCATCGGCTCCAATTCACTTTCTATTAAAAAACTGTGGCCCCTCTCTCTGTAACTGCTGCCGTCAGACTCGTCATTTTGGTCTTAAAATGTTCGTATTAACCCGCTCTACATGATCCTGGTGTTTTTATTTCGCTATTTTGTCTGTAAATCAAGATATGAACATTAATAACAGACAAATCAGGCTCCTTCTTTCCCCGAGGTCGCTCCCTCTAGCGTTAGCAACAGGTTTGATTGACAGCGTTGCTAAGCGCCCGCTCCCTGCTAAACCAGCGGTGCGGGCGGGAAGTAGCGTTACCTTCAACAGCCTCGCTCTGGATTGGCTCTTTGGTTGCTATAATACTCGCGCTCGGAATTCCAAATATGGAACTTGGCTTCAAATTCACCGCTGTAACTGCTCCGGCCTCGATGAGCTTGATTTGCCTGGAGCCGAACGCCGTGGTTGACGTCACACTCGCTCAGTCCACTTCTTTAACGGTCTATGTCTGAAACCCAATATGACATCTCCATGGAGACGAGCAGCAGGTGGCACAACCGGGCCAAGATACAGGTCACGGTGAACTTTTAAAGCAATACAAAGACTTTAACTGTAAAAGAACAAAACTGTAATGCTATTTCCAGTAAAGTTAATTCAATTGGCCCATAGTGAATCAATGTGAGAATCCCTAATGTATTTAATGGCCCATTCACACCTTCTGGTATCAGTGCTGACCCGCCCACTCTTTGGTATATTTTGTTCCCGTAAAGGATTTTTGAACAAGTTTTATCCGGAAGTGACTGTTGAAATGAAACTTGATTTGAGCTCAGGGAGATTTTGTCCCCTTTTTTAAACCGCTAATCTTCCGTGTACATAGCTGCAGCAGTGTAGTAACTAACTATTAAGTAAATGTAACGTATTTTACATTTCGTTGTATTTTAAGGTGCACAGTGTCAAAGAACAAGACTCAAGTTTCCACTGCCATTTTTGTATGTTTGCATATATTCGATCAGAACAGCCACACTCTTAATAGTGCTTAAAAAACTCAGTTAGACCTGGTTTAGTCTTGGGTTTAGACCTGGTTTAGTCCTGCGTTAGAGCTGGTTTAGTCCTGGGTTTAGACCTAGGTTAGTCCTGGGTTTAGACCTGGGTTAGTCCTGGGTTTAGACCTGGGTTAGTCCTGGGTTTAGACCTGGGTTAGTCCTGGGTTTAGACCTGGGTTAGTCCTGGGTTTAGACCTGGGTTAGTCCTGGGTTTAGACCTGGGTTAGTCCTGGGTTTAGACCTGGGTTAGTCCTGGGTTTAGACCTGGGTTAGTCCTGGGTTTAGACCTGGGTTAGTCCTGGGTTTAGACCTGGGTTAGTCCTGGGTTTAGACCTGGGTTAGTCCTGGGTTTAGACCTGGGTTAGTCCTGGGTTTAGACCTGGGTTAGTCCTGGGTTTAGACCTGGGTTAGTCCTGGGTTTAGACCTGGGTTAGTCCTGGGTTTAGACCTGGGTTAGTCCTGGGTTTAGACCTGGGTTAGTCCTGGGTT